>APFE031513066.1:35730-47097 GCA_000404065.3 Pinus taeda
GATAAATTCAATTGAAAGTCATCTCCAGTTGACCTAATTCCAACTGTAAAAAGATGTTAGAAGTTTTCTGGGATTTACTGGGTATTATAGAAGATTTATAGAAAACTTCACCAAAATAGCATCTCCACTCTTCAAATTGCTTACAAAAGGCTGTGAATTCAAATGGGATCCTGATTGTCAATCATCATTTGAAACTTTGAAGACAACAATATCAGAAGCACCCATTTTGAGAGGGCCAAATTGGAAACTTCCTTTCCATATTTCTAGAGATGCTTCAGATATAGATCTAGGAGCTGTGTTGGGTCAAAAGGATTTAGTTCCTTATGCCATTTACTATACCAGTAAAAATTTGACTCCCACTGAGTTGAACTATACTATAACTGAAAAAGAGTTTTTAGTTGTTGTTCATGCAATCAATAAGTTTAGACATTATATAACAGGCTATGAAACTTTTGTCCATTCTGACCATTCTGCAATTAGATATCTAATGAAAAAACCTGTTACTAATGGCAGAGTTACAAGATGGCTCTTACTTTTACAAGAATTCAATATTACTGTGTTGGATAGACCAGGAAAACAAAATACAGTAGCTGATTTCTTGTCTAGAATCCAAATACTAAAGAATATTCTCCTATAGAGGATAAGTTTCCATATGAATATTTGTTTGCAGTAACTACTAAGACACCTTGGTATGCAGATATTGCTAATTATTTGGTTACAGGGAAACTAACTACACATCTATTTCCTGGTGAAAGAAGAAAATTATTCAGGAGCGTTCAAAATATTCATGGATTTCTAATGAATTGTTTAAAACAGGGCCAGATTGTGTGATCAAAAGATGTGTTCGGGAAGATGAAATGCCTGAAATCCTCAAGGCATGTCATGATGAGCCATGCGGTGGACACTTTGCTGACAAAAGGATTGCCTATAAAATCCTTTCTTTAGGATATTATTGGCCTTCCATTTTCAAGGACACAAAAGAATATTTCAGAAAGGTGTGACAGCTTCCAAAGAGTAGGGAAACCGACTCTTTCAAATGAAATGCCATTACAACCTCAGGTACTCATTGAACCCTTTGAAAAATGGGCTTTAGATTTCATTGGACCCATTAATCCACCATCTAAGCAAAAGAAGTATATATTGGTATACATTGATTATGTCACTAAATGGGTAGAAGCCAAAGGATTACTTTCTGCTACTGAAAATTCAGTTGTTAACTTTCTTTATGAGGATATTTTTACTCGCTTTGGTGTCCCAAGAGAAATTGTGACAGATCAGGGAAGTCAATTTACATCCAACATAATGGAGAAGCTGATGGAAGAATACGAGATCAAGCACATGAAATCTACTCCTTACCATCCGCAAGCAAATGGCCAAGTGGAGTCTACAAACAAAGTCATTGAAAGTATCATCACCAAGACTGTTCATCTACATAAAAGAGATTGGGCTGAAAGGCTTCCTGAAGCCTTATGGGCCTATAGAACTACATGGAGGAATACAACAGGAGATTCTCCTTATGAACTTGTTTATGGGAAAGAAGTCCTGCTCCCCATTGAATTTCAAGTTAAAACTTTCAAGATGGCAGTTCAGTTGGGGATGGACTTATCAGAAGCTCAAAAACACAGAATGGAGCAGTGGAATGAACTAGATGAGATTAGACAAGAAGCAATTCTAAGAATTGATATCGTTCAACATCAAAGAGCTAAGTGGCATGAGAGATATATCAAAGAGAAAAAGTTTCAAGAGGGAGATTGGGCACTGCTATTTGATTCCAAGTTTAAAGACTTCAAAGGAAAATTTCAGACTCATTGGCTTGGGCCATATGAGATCAACAAAGTCTTTAACAATGGAGTGGTAAGAATCAATACCATTGATGAATTTCAAACTCCTCTTATTGTGAATGGCCATAGATTAAAGATTTATCATAAGCCACTCTCAAAAGAAGAATTTGTCAGAATGTTTCAAGAAAATTCTGCAATAAGGTTGGTGAAGAAGAATTCTTCTTCCCCACCAACCTAGCCTTTGTTCCTTTCTGAAAATCAATCTCTGATTGGCAGTCTTATACAGAAAATGTAGAGTGAAAATCAGGGACACCTGACACTATATTTTCCAACAAAAAAAATCTTTCTTTCTTTCTCATTGCCATCTCACTCCACTCACTTCATCTCACTTCATTTCATTTCCATTTTCACTCCACTCACTTTATTTCACTCCATCTCATCCATTTCATTTCATCAATAAAAGTTCCCCCCCCAATTGATATTTCCATTCAGATAGTTTGTTTTTGGTTTTTTGTTTGTTTGTTTGTTTGTTTGTTTGTTTGTTTTGTTTTTTGTTTTTTTTTGGTTTTTTTTTTGTTTTTGTTTTTTGTTTTTTTTTTTTTTTTTTTTTTTTTTTTTTTTTCCACTGGAAAAATCATAATTTTTCATTAAAGATAGAAAAATTACATGTTGTAGATGCTTTTTCATATGCTGTAAGTTCGTCTCCAACATGTGGAGAGGTAATATCTGTTATATCTGGTTCAAAACATATCAAAAATGAATCATCTCGCAGGATGTTCCTTATATAAAATATCTGTAGCATGAAAGTATATAAAAACATATTGCCACGCAAGGCATCGTGTATGATTATGTTCAAAGGCTATGTACAATAATATAAAAAAACTATAAATATATCTCAGGGGCTGGCAGCCCTGTGGTAGTGTGCATCAGAATATGGCCTGTGATAGTACTGGTAGTAATCTGCGCCACGTTGCTCCTGTATCAACCATTCACCTCTGGGAAGTGACGTGGCCTCCTTGGAAAGTTGATCAGCGCTGCTGTTGTGTTCCCTGTAGATGTGTTGACAAGAGACGTCAATAAATTGAGCCTTCAGTATATTAATATCTTCCAAAATATTCAGGAGTTTCCATTCAGATAGTTATTGTCTAACTATCTCTATTTAGCTAAGTGGTTGTTGTGCCAAGTTTACGTAGCCGGAATCAATTTCCGCAGCCAGAAGCAGTTTCCGCAGCCACCACTCTGCTTTTCACATTCACAGTCAAGATGTTAGTACATTAAAATAAAAATGCAGGTATGACTAAGCATGAAGACATGGATATGGAGCATCTACAGACATCAACAGGGAGCAATTGAGTCAGGGCTACTGGACAACAAAGACAAGGATTCTAAAGGTATGGGCAAAAATTTATTTCAAATAGCAATTAAAGGCACAAATTTGCATAGTTATTGAACCATTAAGCTCACTATGTGCAATGATTATTACGATAGCTCCACTACCATTCCACGACCTTACTCCATAAATCATACATTTAAACGGTCTCATAATTATTTTTCGGGTTCAACTCATAGATGAACTGCACTCCCACACTCCACTTGTATTCATGAGACGTGACCTATGTGAATACGGCTCCTCTCCACTATACTTTGTGCAGTCATTTTATCAACGTGTAACGTCTCTCACGTAGTCGTTTAATTCAAAATTCCGATGCCATTTCACTTGTGTTAAAGCTGCACTTCATTAGCATATGTCTCCATTTTATCTCGGCTGCTCATCCTCTGTTTCCGTTTACAACTTCTGAACATCCCAATTCCCGTATCCATTTTCCATTTCGGCCATCGTTCTTCCACAAACTTTGCAAACAGAACCGTCTTACCTCTGATAAAACCCTCATACAATACGCAGTTGAATTCCAGAGAGAATTCTAAACAAAGGAAAGATGGGACGGCTATTGAGGACAGAGCCGGAAGGGCTTAAATTTTAGAAGGGTACCCTCAGGCAAAGGAATTGCTGAAGAAAGCTAAATGGCTCCGTTTTATCCAGAAATTTGAAGGCCATAATAAGGAAGTCACGAAAGCCTTTGCAAGGTCTTTCAATGACCAGGTGGTGGAGATTGGAGACCTGAAATTCATGATCACTGAAGCCTCAATTGCAGTAGCTACAGATTTGCCCCAGGAAGGCGAGCGTTGGTTTAAAAACAAAAGTCTGGACAAGCAAGCATGGAGAGTTATATTGTGTAACCCAGGTATGGACGTTACTGTATTTACAAGAGGGATTCTTGTTCATGCACTGAAAGAAGAATGGGCAGGCTTACTATTAATCATTCAAAAATTTACCACTTGTGAAGGCCGATTTGGGACGATGTACATGTATCACACTAGGATATTGATGAAATTTATAGAGAAACAAGCTCTTAATCTGCCCTATTTCTTACTATTGAGTTTGAAAAAGATGAGTACTACAGTCCAAAAGAACATAGGAGATATAGAGCCTCATTTATTTCATCATGGACTCGTGAGGATTCTAGTTGAAGACCAGTTGAAGAAAAACAAAGATACTTGGGAGCGGTTTCTAGTGAGAAACTATTTTCAAGAGCAATCTGAAGCACCGGGAAGCAGTACATCAAGGACACCGAGAAAGAGTAGGAGAAAAGGAAAAAGTGCCATAATCCAAGACTCTCCTATTGATAAAACTAAAGAAACTGTTCAAAAAGAAAAGGAGGAAATAATTAAGGAAAAAAAGCAAAGAAAGTTGAAGGGAAAGAGGAACTTACAAGATGTTTACCAATCACCAGAACCATCTATAGAGGAAGACTATCAAGTGTTATCTGAGAGACTAGTGCATCTCCAAAAACAAGCTGCCACAGCTAAGAAAGAAGAAAAATGGAAACAAATTATGGAAGAGGAAAGTACTAGCCCACAGTACTTAAGAAGGAGCAACAGACTGAAAGGAAAGTGGAGGAGAACAGAAGTAAAAGGACCCCACTTCATTGACTTGGGTGGGGAAACACCTGAGAAACCTCAAGCTAGCCATAGTCCACCTCATCCTCTGCCTAATATTGAAGCCAGCCCTTCAGATGTTGATGTAAGCCCTTCTCGGCCAGAACTAGAAGACAATCCTCCTCCTCAACAAGACTTTGAAGCCAGCCCGAGGCAAACACCTGAAATTGATCCAAAACAGCAAGAGGTATATGGCTACCTCGAATCTTTAGAGAAGACAGCTGCAGGCCCGAGCACACCATCCATTCTGCCTCACATAACACAAGATGCACAGGTTCAAGCTTTGAAACAAGAAGTGTTTGAATTGGAGGTTTTAAACAGGCACATTAAACAAGAAAACGAGGCATTAAAAGAGAAAAGCAAAGTGGACAAAATTATTCATGATAATACCATGTTACATATGGGTTTGTGTCAGAAGAAGAACAAGAAACTAAAGAAGAAGTGCAAAAAGTTGAGCAGGGAATTAATCAATCTCAAGTTCAAATGTTTGATAAGGAAACCCAGGATGGTGGTAGCACCAAGAAAGAAGAGGAGAGGACTGGATGTATTAGCAGAGGCTTCAGAATACATAGACTAAAGGGAGATGACTAAATTTTGGTTGCATGAGGACATGCAACACCTTCACAGTGGGGGTATGTTGAGTCCCAAACTTACACCTTCCCTACATCCCTTTTTATCCTTTAACCTCTAAGCTATCAAATCATTGCATAATAGTTTAAAATGAATATATAAATGGTTTCCTAACTATATTTTGTGACTTCTGTTTAGTTTAGATTTTTGTTCGACTAGCTGCGGAATCTGTCACTTTCCGCAGCCAGAATCAGTTTCCGTAGCCTTTTTGTTAAACTCTATGCGAAAGGTGTCTATTGAAGAACTCGGCCACATGGGCAAGCTATAAAGGACGTGGACATGGAACATGTCCCCTTGGTTCAACCAAATCATCCACAGAAGCTCGCGGTCAAGGCCAGTCAAATGGTGGTCAACACAAGGCGTTAAGCGGTGGCACGACTCTGTTTTCAGCACGAGGATTGTGTGGCAAGGTCCTGAGTTTTAGGAGGTGTTTTAACACCTAGGGACTACTCATGGACCGAATCCAACAAACCATCTCCTTGGATTTACTACCCACGGCTACCATGCTGCTAAAATTCCGATTATGGTCTTTTACGTTCTTGGCTACCAGCGCAGACCGTGTAATTTAATTATGTATTTTCTACTATAAATAACGCATCTTCATATGCGTATAGGCTAGTAGTTGCTGTGTGTAAACTTGACTGTTGTACAAGCCTTTGAGCCGAGACTTAGTTTCTATTTCATCACTGCATTGCAATATATGAGAAGACACTGATTTTGCGTTCAAATTCGTGATTGGTTCTGATTGACTGAGGGTGCAGAGGGCCCCTGTATACCAAGGTCATATAGTTGATGTATAGCTTTATGTTTTTCTTCATTTTACGCTCTTGAGACCATAGATATTTGCTGTATATATTAACTTGCTCATGGTATTTATGTTATTTGCT
The DNA here is from genome assembly GCA_000404065.3 of Pinus taeda. Taxonomy (NCBI): domain Eukaryota; kingdom Viridiplantae; phylum Streptophyta; class Pinopsida; order Pinales; family Pinaceae; genus Pinus; species Pinus taeda. The sequence continues at coordinate 42,026 of APFE031513066.1, forward strand.
GTCCATAGCTTCTTTTATGTTTTTAATTGAATGTCAACTGATCAGTGTTTGCATTTCAGGTTCTAATAGGAAGCCCGAGCAGTGCATATAGTTTTTGATGACTAATGACATGATGGAATTATCTTGTCCTACTGCTGATTTGTTTTATTGGTTTTAATTCCAGCACTACTTATTTCTTTAGTTTTGCTTTGTTCATTTACTTTTCTGCAAGTTAGTGATGACTATTCATATCATTCTTCAGTTACTGAATGGTGAGGGATTGTAGAGTGAATGTGTATCTTAATCTTAGTTTTATTTCATACAACTTAGATATTAGATCATTCAATTTGTGTATGATTACCTCCTATAGCCAGAGCGAGTCAAATGGTGAGGGGTAAAAAATGAGTTGATGTGATATGATTAGTTTACTTTGCTTACAGTCTTTAAATTGCTTTGAGTTCAGTCTTTTATTTTCTTTATACAGTAGCAAGGATACTGGGTTCCATATTCATAGTTCACTATTTTGTTAATTAGAGTCTAGGCACATCTTGATTTCATCATTGTAAAGTTTGAACACCTTTGGAACACTTTAAAGTTTGGAAATTATTTTAAAGGCCATCATTACCTTGAATACTTTTGTCCATACTTGATTACTAGAATCACCAGCTCACACACTATCACACATTAGGGAATCAACAAGAAGATAAATCCAAAAACAAACAAAAAACTAAAAACGACAAAGCAATAAGAAAATGGTTATCTTGCATAGATAGTGCACTTCACTTCAACAGTTTACGACTCTCGGATTGACAATTTATATAGAAATTTAGAACACACTAAATTGACCAAACAGTGACTGTAGGATGTGGTTTATCCTTTCCCTACGTGTGGTTGTGAGAAGGATGTGTTATATTTTTTCCTTGTTGTTGCTTTAGTACCATCTTACCATTGTAGTCCGAGACACATGAGAAGTACCTGTCATCTAGTCAATGAGTTGGAAAAACGGGTTAGGGACCATAGCACTACTGATTGATGCATCATGTACTGTCGTACTCCCTATGTCTAGGATGCATGGTGTACAACCAATTTGATCACTTGAGATCAAGTCTATTTTAGGTTCTTCCCCTGATTGTGTGAATTGACTTTTGTCAGTGGAGAGGGGCAAGGTCTTGTGACTCACTCTTGAACAATTCTTCTTCATTATCTATATCAATGTTCAATAGAGTTGAGACGAGTTGCAGTCATGGTTCATGATGACAGATGGCACGATGGATTGGAAGGTGGAATTCTCCCTACTTGAGAGGGAGTGTTAAAATTGGAAACTAGGGCCAAATTCCACTTTGTGGCACTCATTTGATGAAGATAATTATTGCAATGAATTCCTCTTTCTAAGAGGACCAAAATGAACCTAAAGATAATTAAATTTGGATAAGTGGAAATGTGTTTTTGAATTTATGACCTCCCATGTGCAAATTATCAAGGCCGACCTGGGGTTATTTTGACATGTGACACCCCTCTCTATCTTATACCAATAGAGGTGTCCTCCTTCCTCATTAGACACATCGAAGGAACAACTCATTACAAGAGCTCTCTGATTTAGCCACAGGAAGGAGGGACTCCAAGCAAAGGAGAAATAGGGCCGCCATTTGGTTTTTTTTTATGACTATTTGGAAGACCAAATTCAGGGCAGAAGGCCATAGGCTAGAAGGTGAGAACATGGTTGTTATGGGCACTTTTTGTAGTTGTTTCTCTCTCTGTTTTGGGCCACAGATACCTATGTCAATTGTAAAAGGATGAGTCTCATTCTGGGAGTGCTGAAAGACCTAGGAGCTACCCTCACACCAAGTCACAATAAATGAAGGGACAATATAGTTCAGAAAAGGAAAAGGCATCTCCTTGATTGTCACTCAAAGCCGCAATTAAGAGAAGAAGTCTTGATGTAGTAAGAAGAATCAACAATGATTCGTAAGCAACCCTAACCAAATCTCTTCAGTAGTATGTCTTCAGTTCATGCCAAGATTGTAGTTTTGAGTGGGCCATGTATTTGTCTAAGGGTAGAGATGTTAGATCTCCCAATTGGAAAGTCATTTTTGACTTTAAGTCATTGTACTCTATCTCTCTCTCTTTGCTGAACATTTGATCAAATTGATAATAAGCAGATTTGATCAAGGGTTTTCCCCATTGTGGGGTTTTTCCTTGGCCTGAGCTAATTTATGTGTTCTCTTGGCTTGGCTTGTCTTCTGCGTTTATGGCTTATGTTCTTTCTTCAGTTACTGTCAATATTATAATAGTTCATGTGATTGCAAAGGAAACAAATGTAAAAGTAAAATGAGCTATCATAGAACATCAAGTAAATGACCTAAGCAAAGAACATGTTAACCTAAAATTAACAAGTGAGCATGATGTGCCCTCCCACTTAGCTGACCAAACCATAACTAATAAACTAGTAATGAATGATTATTAGGGCCTTAACATAGGCATCTTATTTAAAAAAACTTTTCCATCAAAGCTTGTAATTGAGGGCATTTCTCTAGGAATTGCTCATTTTTTTTTATGTAGCTTCTTCTAGAGATATTTTCTTCCACTTGATTAGGTACTCAATAATGGTTCTATTTCAAGAATCAACTTCCCTTCTTCATTATAATTTTTCTTGGTTCAATAAATAACTTCCTTTCTTCATTATAATTTTTCTTGGTTCAAGAATTGACTTCCCTTCTTCATCTAACACTAGAAGTTTTGTCTACACCATCATAGTTTGTCCCAAAACCTTTTTTTGGAAAGATACATTGAAAACCTTATGAATGTGAGAATAAGGAAAATCTAAATCATATGCCAATTGTCCAATCTTGCGAATAATCTTGCAAAGTCCATAATTGCGTATAAATGTAGTCTAAAAAATATCCAATCATCCTCCTCAAATTTACTTTCACTTCGATGTTGATCCACTTGTTGCTTCATCATATTTTGTGCCACTTGAAGGTTTTATTTAACAATTTTCAAAGTTTATTTAGTCTTCTCCACATGTTCTCTACTACTTGTACTTTGTATTGGTTATGCAAAAAAGCATGCAGTACTAGGAGTTGGATATCCATCAATGGAGACATCCTAGTAGGGTGGGATTGTGGTATTATACCATTGTTCGACTAGAAGAAGCCACTTCATTCATTGAAATTGCTTGTTTGAAGAATACCAACACAGATAATCCTATTAATATTTGATAACTACTTTTTTTTGACCATCTATTTGTGGATAATATGCTAAATTCCAATGCATCTAATAAACATACTACTTGCCAAAAGCACATTGGATCTCTTTAACTACAATTGATTGTTCTGGAGTTTGTAGGAATTTATCCACATGTTTAATGTTGTCTTTCCATGATTCGTTGTAGACAGGTATATTAAAAAAAAAAACATAAATTTATTAAGATGTAATGAAAAAATCTTGTTCACAATGCTTTGAAAAGTAGGAATGTTAGTCAACCCAAAAGGCATGACCAAGCACTCATACTATCCCTCATATTTTCTAAAATATGTTTTGGAATGCCTTCTCTTGATCTAATTTAGTGGTATCCTGATTTAATATCTAACTTTGTAAAATAAGCCACTCCATGAAGCTCATCTAATGGCTCATCAATATTTGGAATAGGGAATTATCCTTTATGGTGATTTCGTTTAGATATCTATAGTTAGCATACATCCTCGAAGCATTAACTTATCTTTTCACCATCACTACTAACGCTGAAAAGGAATTCTTGCTTGGTTTTAATAATATCTGAATCCAACATATCATGTATCATTTTCTCAATCTCCCCCTTCTAATAAGGATACATATAAGGCCTTTTATAAGAATACTTCCAAGCATTACTCCAAAGCACATTTTAATTCCTTTGGAACATTTTAGTCTTCTTCAATTCCATACAATAAAGTCTAACCACAACTCCTCTACTACCCTTTTTAGAATTTTTTCCATTCTATGAGAGCTAAAGAGGTGAGACAGTGCCAATTTTAACCCTTTGAGTTCATATTAAATTCCTTCCAATTTAAATCTCATGAATAATTCCTTATAATTTGTAGAAACTGTACCTAATGTTCTCGACCATTGGATTCCTTGAACAACATCTAGTCCAATGGGAATGGCTTACATTGGCCTTTCTAAGTTATATTCTCCCATGCTAAGTTAATGTGGCATTTTCCTCCACAATTAATACTCCCCTTGTTAGTAACTAAAAAATTTGTTACTAGATACACAACAATTGAGGTGTTATGCTAATCATGTTCAATGAAGTCAGTGGGTACTACCTGAGTCAATAAACAATATGACCTTTTGCTTCTTAATGTATATTGCAATCTTAATGGTTTGAGGTGCTAACAAACCCACCAATGCATGTAAACATATTTCACACCTGTCTAAATCAATGTTGTTAAAAGTGCGAGCGGGATTAAATCGGCGCGGGGAACGAAGCGGAAAAAAGCAGAAAAATTGGGAAAAAAGCAGAAAAAGTGGGAAAAATTCGTTTGGTACAAAAATATTCATTTTTTTTCATTTGTTTTCAATTTTTTTAATATCTAAACCATCTACAACATAAAATAAATACATTGACACATAAATATGATAAAAAACTAATATATAAGATGTTTAATATCATTTCTAGCGCTAAAATCACACATAACATTGAATCATGTCCTGAATAGTAAGTCCTGACTCCTGAGTCCCAACTCAGCCTCAAAATATCAACAAAAAATATGATAATGTATCTCATCATGTCATAATGTCATATACAATAAAATGAAAGTCTAATCCTATTGATTTCCTCTGCCCCTCTTGCGAGAAAATGCAATAGCTTTCCCTTTCCCTCTCGATGTAGATGTTGGTGTCTGTGCTGGTGGAGGGGGCAGTGGAGTCTGATGTCCTCTACTAGCTGAAGAACTAGAAATAGGAGGTACAGGAGGTAGACCACGTCCTCTACTGGTGGCAGTGGTAGCCCGGGCAGGTGGTGTCACCTCCTCTTCCTGTTCCTCCTCCTCCTCCTCCTCCTCCTCCACCTGCTCCTGCTCCTCCTCCCCCTCCACAACATCTTGCCCTAACCAATC
>APFE031513066.1:48051-69597 GCA_000404065.3 Pinus taeda
CCCCCGTGTATCTCCTTTCCACACAACTTGCAAGTCAAGTTTTGTCTATCATTCGGAGCTTTAGGCTCACCATAATCCCAGAAATGATCCAATTTCCTTGGCATGTTTGTTTTTTAACTTTGAAGTTGCAAACCTATGGGAAAAATTAATAAGGATTAGGAAATATGAATTTAGGATTACAATTTAGCATTTGCCATTTACAAAATTACAAGTTACAAATTTCTAGAATCCAAAGTTCCAAACCCAAGTTACCCAACTAAATGGCAAGCAAATGCCAAAACAATGAAAAAACATAAACAATGTTTAAAAAAAATGAAAACAAAAAAAAAAATTGGTTCCCATAGTCATACCAAGTTACGCATCCCAAATCAATGAAGAAATACAAAAAATTCTTTAAAAACAATGAAAACAAAAAAAAATGGTGCCCATATGAAGTTTCTCAACCAAAAAAATTTAAAAACATAGAAAAACAATGTTTTGAAACAATGAAAACAAAAAAAATTTAACCTACATACCGTTTCTACGGTGAAATCGGTGATCTCCTCTTGAAATAGTCCTCTAACCACTTCGATTCGGCAAGAAACCCTCCTAGTTGCTCTCTCCTAGCTCTTCTCCTCTTCTGCGCGTGCCTCACTGTCTAAATGACCAAGAAAAAATGACTTTTCTCATTATAAATCGCGCTACCCAGGGGACCCGTGCTTTTTTTCTGAAAAAAGCGCACTTTTTTTCGAAAAAAGCACGATTTTGCAAAAAATCGCGCTTTTTTTCAGAAAAAAAAGTGGCAAAAAAAATCTCCACGCTTTTATCCTATAAAACGCGCGTTTTAAGCGCCATGGGGAAAAAAGCACGCGTTTTTGAAAAAAGCGCGATTAAAACGCGCTTTTAACAACACTGGTCTAAATCAATGTTGTGCAAAATTTCTGCATCTTTTCCCTATTCTTTTATGTTCACAAGTTTTTCTTTATCCATTTGTGTAGATGTCTCCATTTCCCCTCACTATTTTCCAAAGACCAAAATTTCATTTATTGAAATTTAATGCCTTTTTGAAAAATTGCTATTACAATTGAAGCATAGTCCTATTGCTCCTTTCCTCCATTTCCATCTATGATACTCAAGTGGGTTGAGACAAGGTTTCCCTATGAGCCCAAAATAGATCTATGCTTCCTACATATGTTCCAGTGGTAGACATGTGTATCCATATTCTTGGATAGAAATGGCAAGCAAATTGCATAACTTCCATAATATTTTCAAAATGTTTTAAGAAAATCTTATGTTTAATGTCTTCTTTTAATCCACCCATGTTAGATTTCAACAAATGTTTTTCACTTATGTTATCCATTTCTATTAGCAATTTTTAATAAAATAGATTTTCCATATTGGTCATATAAAAGTTGCTTTATGAGTATTTAGGACCGCTCATCGCAAATCACAATTCTTTAGAACCCATGAACATCCATTTGGAAAGTTGCGATGCGATCAGAGTCATAGCAAAACCCTCATCGCGAAGTTTTAATCAACATAAGCCATTTATAAAAAATATGATGTGATATAACTATCATGTCTCGCACATCATTAATCCCAAGGAATGACTTATAGCGTTTCGTTGAAACCTTGCAATGCGATAAGGCCATCGCAATCGCATATCGCTGATTCATAGGAAAGCATCCAAAACACTCCGTTGAAAAATTACGATGCGACATAATTATCGCATATCATGCTCTTGATAAAAGCGAGTAATAAATACTACGAATACATGCGATATAGGGATAAATCAATTATAAAGAAAAAACGTGATTTCAACAAATGTTTTTCACTTATGTTATCCATTCCTATGAGCAATACCCAAAATTATGTGGTCTAATCTTCAATGCCACTTAAGTGCTTGATTCGTGTCAACTAACTAAAGTTGTATTGTTCACAAGCTTTGTCATATTGTGCTCCTAGGTCCCTTGTAAATAAACCCCAAAAACGATTATAAAAATGGGGCTTCCTTTTAACTACCCATTGATAACATTCATAGGGTTTTGACTCAAAAGTACAAAGTTGCAAAGGAAAAAATCCTTTGTTTATTGGCCATAATATTATGCTATTATTGATGTATTTGGTTTACATTGTTGTTCCATCAAACTTCTTCAATTCAACCTTGAAAAAGTTGATATCCTTAGGAGCCCATCCATAATTAGCTCCACTATCAGAGTTAAATCCTCTAAACATATGTTTACCATTGGAAGGTTGCCCAACATGAATAATTCATCTATTGTCATGAGTCCTTTTGGTCACCTTATTACTTTTAGGAAGCCTCTCATCTAGGATATGCATGAGCTTGGTCACCAACATATATTCCATCTTTTCATCTATCTATTGTATTTGTCTTTTGTTTGTTTATCAAGTCACCCTTTATTATTGATAACCTACAACTCAATTCATTAAATTGGCTCTCCAATTTGGATAATTGATTTTGTATCTCTTCAATTTCTTCTCGAGTCATGTTTGAGTTCTCTAAAGATTTAATTGGTGTAGAATTTTTGCAACACCCTTTGCCACACGTGACAACAATAATAATTCTCTATAGTTCTTCTATATTTTAGCACTACCACACTTTTATGCCACCTGAAATAGATATTCCAATCCGACTTATGTCAATTGTAAGTTATGCACCTTTAGAACCTTGATTTGGAGATTGTGCTTATGCCAACCTTGGACCTCATATAAATATGAATAATTACACCTTTAATTATAAATTCTAGTATATGATAGCTTGATACGTCTTCCTTGCATTGCCATAGGTTTGACCAAATTTTGATGTGCCAAGAAAAAATTATGGTTACTTTAGCAAAACTTGTTGAGCTTTTCCTTTTCAGGATAGTGAACTAGTATGGACATCCACATGCTCAAATTTTCATATATCATTTGAAAATTTAACATGAAATGCAATGGTGTGTACACAAGTCAACAAAACTAGTGGCAACCCATTTGGATGTTTAGAAAAAAAGATATGAGTTGTTTTACATGTAACACCTATTCAAGACAAGTTTTAGAGTTAATACAAAACCTTGATTTCTACAACCTATAAACTCAAAATTATAATGGATTAAAATCTACTATTTTACCACAAGTTTTGAGATATACCTACTCATGTTCCTAAAATTTCGCCATCCAAGATGTCCCTAGAAAAGTTATGAAATTTTTACCAAGAACATATGTTTAAGACTAGTTTTAGGATTAGTCAAAAAGCCTAATTTCCACATGCTGCAACTATGAGATTGTATTGAACCAAAATATGAATTTTTTTACCACAAGTGCTTTACTATTTTCCCTCAAGATCCTAAAAATTCATTATAAAAAACATCATAGGAAAAAGTCATAGTGAATGTTCAAATGACTCATTTGAAAGAGCCAAACCTTAGGATCGTATGCTTTGAAACCAAATCTTATGAAACAAACTCCACAAATAGGAAACAGTAACTCCATGTCATGAAAATGATAGAGTCAATGATGATAAGCCACTTCTAGGGGGAACCTTCTTTTACAATATATCCAATGCACAGGGCAAGATGCCTATAAAATGAATCTCCTTTATTATAAACAAGAGATAAAGTGAGCATGATATAACCTACTGCTAAGCCAACCTAATTGTAACTAATAAACTAATAATGAATGAGTACTATGGCCTTAACAGCTACCCTCACATTAAACCTATCAAGTACACTAGCCAACCTTTCCAATGAACAATTGTGTCCAATATAGGCATATGAAATATTGATCAAATTTTACTATATCAAACATTAATAATCTCAATAAAGTCTAGAAGATAGGATTACATATTCAAGGGTTGCTAGGCTTCATCCTTGTTAACCTTGATTAAAACAACAAATTTGGATATACAATTTATAATTATTCAAATGATGTACAAGTCAGTAACACTTGCTTGAATTTTAGATGATGATGTGGTAAGGTTCAAGTAGCTACACATGTTAATTGTGCATGTGATACAGCACAACTTTGCACCAAACATCACAGTATGTGTGTCATTACCATTTCTAATAAGTCCATTGCATTCTTAGATGCATAAATATTGGCCAAGTGAAGAATCTCAAGATCTAGGTTTAATAATGTCCAAACTAATCATTATGTGAGGATTGTTTGATAGTCAAGTACAAGAGATCATTCCTCCTATATCCAAAATATTACCTAATACACACAATTTTTTTCTTAAGGCTTCTTCACAGTAGACACACATTTCTATATACAACACATTCAACTAGTGTTGGATGGTTCATCCAATACAACCAACTTGATAAATATGTGACATATCTTAATATGTCATAAAAGTCCTCAAAATGCTAGAAAAGTATCTACTTTGTATTATTAAAACCTCTTTATCTTTGTTTCCACATTTTCCAACATCCTAAGATTAATGTACACCTCAGATGGTAGGATTTATAACTTTAATAGGTGCATTAAAGAATCAATGCTTTCATTGATATGTTTTAACAAGTCTAAGAATCAATGTCCATGCCTAAAATAGAATGTATTACAAATTATGTTTCAATATAGAAAACTTTCACATCACTTAATTATAAAATTGTGTTTAAACAATATTCACTAACAATAATGGAAGACCAATAACACATCAAAAATTAAAAACCCATATTTCAAAGAGTAGAATAACCTACGTTTTATGGTACAATTATATTTGAAATCTAACCTTGTATATTTTTAGCAATACAAATAACTTCATTTTTTTTTTAATGTTCCTTTAACTTATATTCCTTGTTATGTCATCATTTAGTTTATTTCCAAGATTAAACTAAACATGATATATTAATTAGCTTATATTCAAGTTACAATTGAACATCATAAAGATTTAAAAGATAACAACAAAAATGTATTAAAAAGCCTATTAACATATTAGTTTAGTTGAAAAAATACCACCAACAACCAATTATCAACTTTTATATGTATACTTAACAATGCAAACAATTTATTTTTTTATGTTCCTTTGACTTATATTCCTTGTTATATCATTATTTAGCTTATTTCCAAGATTAAATTAAACATGATATATTATTTAGCTTATATTCAAGTTACAATTGAACATCATATAGATTTGAAAAATAACAACAAAAATGTATTAAAAAACCTATTAACATTAGTTTATTGTAGATTTGAGGCTTCTGTGATCTGCATTTTGTGTGGTGATATCTTCCGGAATCATCACATCCATATTTTTTGTAATCGACATTTCAAACCAACCTCCATAATTCATCATCAAAATCAGATAAATGAATAAATCAGAAATTAATGGGATGATAAATAGAAGAAAGGGTTGGGATGGGAACAACCACTAACAATGAATTATCAACTTTTATATATATTTCGTAAAAAATACTATTTAACATTTCAAACTTAGTAGTAAATGAATATGTTCAAGATTGACAAATCCTATCATTGCCTAAAGCAACGATAAAAACAAATGCACATGATACAAACGAATTACTTCATAGATCATTGTCGAGCATTTTTCAAATTTTGTTCTCTACTCTTGTAAAATTCCAAAAGCATATGCTACTCACACTAGTATAATAAGTAACAAGGTGAGAGTATCGATGAAAATAAAAGCAAAGCTTCCGTCGTTAGAAGAAAATCTTAAAGCACGATATATTTATGCTAAGACAAGTTCATCTTAAAAATATAAATGTCGATAATACTGTTTTAAATTCAACTCTTGAAGAGTGTTATCACTTATCACACAGAAAATACCATTTCGCCCCTTTTGCTTACGCCACTCTCCTACTCTTCAAAACTGAAATTACTTAACTTCCACTAGTTTTAAATATAATTTCGATCCACTTCACCCAACCAATTCTTTTTTCTGGAAGTGTTTCGAAAAACATGCTTTGAGAGGTTGCACTGCAAACCTTCGACTAGGAGCCAAATTTTAAGAATTTATTAGGGCAAAATTCTCTGGACTTGCGCCCAACCTCATCCCTTTGAAACTCGTGCCATATGGCATAGGTAGACCACACAGTGAGAATGAAACCCTAATGTAAGGCTTAACAATCCATCAACCTTACCAATCAATCAATGTCTCGTTGGTGAGAATTGGATCTTCAAATTGTGAAGACAGCAAACATATAGTTTCTTTTAAAGACCTCTTTTTTGCGTTTCTTTCGTGTTTTCGTTCCACTATTTTACATTACTTCCTTTTCAAGCACGGTTATCATGTTCCCCCTAGCAAAATACTATCATTTAAAATGTGGGAAGATGCACATTAACACCAGAAAGTAGCTTTTCAAACTTATTTGAAACATTGACCTCCCAACACTGTTTTTTTGTGTTTTTTTTACTCTTCAGAGCCCCAAAACTAAGAAACTAATTTGTTATCACAAAATTAACACAATGTTATATTGTAACCTGCTCATTTTCAAATGTAAAAATGTACTCCAATCCCGTCAAACTGCATTACATGGAACTCAGGAGACAATCCGGTGTTAAGATTAGTATGCTCTATGTTGACTGTAATGCCATAACTACATTAGTTCTTCCTTGGGCACTGAGTTTTTCTAATCCTAATATCAATTTGGATGCTATTCGTTCAGCATTGTTTTTCAAACTTAGTACAACCATCATGATTCTTATGTAATATTCCCAATTTTGATTTTCAGCATTAGAGATGAGTTTTCGGAGAGACCCAATTCCGACATTGGGACTTAGGAGGAAAAGAGGAAAATTGCAGCTCTAGTGGAATGTGGCGGCCACAAGAAAGAGAATTCGACCCGAGGGAATTCGCACTCTTCGAGGAGAGAGGAAAAAGAAGGAAATGCAAATTAGGAGAGAGAGAAAGAGTGGGGAACACAAGGAGAGAAGGGACCAACAAATTATAAATTGAGCTTGGGGGTCTCACTTTTGGGCATCTTTGATCATTTGACAATCGAACCATTGTTCTCTTGAGCTGCTTATCCAAGACAACCATGCTGTTTAGCACAAGGAATTCCCGAGCAGGAATTCGACCTTCATTTTGTAGAACTTCGAGTGTCTCCCCAGTGAGGAAATTCAGGGAGCTCAATTCAGAGTTTCCTTTGGGCATCATTGCAGGAGTTACTTAGCAGTATGCATTTTTTGGGTGCAGAGGTATCTCTGTGGAGCACATTGTGGGAGAAAGCGTGAATTAGAGGCTTCAGATTTTTGCAGGAAATTCTCATATAGTTAGACTAGAGTTTGGACAAGGATTTTTGGGCCAGATTGAAGGCTATCACTTGGGTTGAATTTCCTACTTCTTGACAGGGATGCAGAAGCTAATTTGTGGTGCTTGGAGGAGATTCAAAGAGAATTTCCCTTCAGGAATTTATAGGACATTTCCTTGGGGAAAGACGAAATTATGGAGTAATTATTAGGGCTAGAGATACTTGCTTCAGTGGGGATAAATTTGCCTTCCTAGGGCCTGCGCAGTCATTTTCTGGGCTCAACTTGCAGCAATAAAAATTACTTGGAGTTAGCGGGATTTGAAGGCTGGACTCTCACTTATCTCCTGGGAGAAATATTGTAGGAATTTCCAACTCAGTGGAGGATTTTTGGAGCAGTGATTTAGTAGAGATTTCTGAATTGGGTGTTGGGCTAGCAGTTGGAGGAGAACGCACAAATCCTTTCTGGGTTTTTGTGGGTTTGGTGAGAGGAGCCCAAGATTAATTTTGTAAAATTTTCTAGGCAGATTTGAGGGGTCAAACATGGGTCCCAACTTAGCCAGCAGTTAGAAGAGCTAAGAGGAATTTGGACCGAAATTCCGACGTCAACATTTGGCCAATTCCTTCGTGGGTTATTCTGGGTATTTGGTGGAGAGCTGGGGGTTAGTTTCCCGTAATTTTCTAAGCATCGGAGGAAGCCCTAGCAGTCGTTCTTCACAGCCAGCAGCATATTTCTAAGTAGTTTCAACGCAGAGCCAGGAGAGAGCAACAACACATTGGAGAGGGATTTTCTTATTGTTCATTTTGGCTTAGCTAGCTTGCCTTAAGCAAGCCCAGGGGCACTCTTTCTAGCACCTCATTGTACCCTCTTATTATAATAAAATGGCCCAGCAACACAGATTTTGGTGAAATTTCATGGTCTGATTCATGTGCTTGATTTTCGTGGTTTTATGTTTGTGTTTGCTTTGTTATTTATTGTAAAAATTCCCTAGGAATATTACAGTGGTATCAGAGCATGGCCAACTGTGGGGGAGCTAGCAAGATCATGGAGGTTTTGGCCATGCATGCACAGCGACTAATGAATTTATCGGCACTCCAATGACATAGAAAGGGAAAAGTACATAGAGGATCATGGAGGAGTTAATGAGGCAGAATCGAAAGTTGAGGAGGCAAAACCAACAAGTCCTAGAGGGGATGCAACAAATGGTACAAAACGAGCAACAAAGCCAAGGACACACAACCTAGCAATACAACACCCATACATATGGTTATCCTACCATGTCTCATTTTCTAGATGAGCCAAAGAAGGAGAAGCATAGGTAAAGGATGAGATCGTCTTGTAGAGGAGAGCAGTTAGAGTGTGAGACCAAGAGGCGTTTTTGCTGGTGGAGACCGGGATTTAGATGTCAGGAGCTTGAGGAGGAGTTTGAGCAAGAGGGCACGCAGGATGGTGAGGGGCACATTGATATATCCGGTGTGGCGCAGGAGTCACCATTGTTGGAGACCTCTTTGGTAGTTCTACCTGACACCTTGGTTGAGGGAGTAGAGCATACATTTGAAGGGCCATCTATTGATGAGATGCCGACAGTTGATGAGGTACCCAGTGCTATGACCGAGGTTCTAGGCGATGGCCGCCCACAACAGGTTGATGAGGTGCCTGGATGCATAAACGTCATTGACGAGGTATCAGAAGAGATGGAGGGGTCCAGAGCGGTGACCGAGTTTATAGATGATAGCGGCCCTCCATAGTTTAATCAGTTTCGAGCCGGCCTTCTAGCATTGAGAAAGAAGGCCACGACAGTGCGAGGGACCATTCTGCAGCAGAATGAGGAGTTGGAGGGCACGAGCGCAGTTTGTGCCGAGTCAACGACCAAACTGACTCGTGTTGGGGAATGGTTGGGTTCCCTAATGGTTCAGCTGGAGTGCATATTGGAGCGAGGAGGTAGCTCTACTTAGACATACATAGATGATGCTGGTAGCACTAACAGGTTACCACTGCACAATGGAGAGGGAGAGGTAGAGTCACCTCAACAGATTGTATGTAATGACCAGGATGGTGAGATGAGGCAACATGAGTTGCACAGGGTGCAACCTTTGCAAGATGGAGGGTTAGTTCCATGTACGGGAGTTCATGCTCTCGATCCTTCCCTTGGGGTTGGATGGCAAGAGATTCTGAGTTGGTGCTCGATGGAGTGGGCTAGGCATATGGAGTTGGTCATAGGCTAGGGTAAGAGTCAGCAGGCACATTCAAGCATCGGGGATACTGGGGGTCCAGGTTGGCATTGGGATCTAGGTGGGGCTCCCTATCCGATATTAGACATAAGGGATGGCTATAGCATTGATGAGGTAGTCGACCTAGTGACTAAGCACATGCATTCCTTAAGGGAGTTCCAGTTGGCACTAGTGGACATGCAGTTTGGGAGGAGGCTCCATGGATTGTATTAGTGTGTTGGTAGTGCATGGGGTCACAAGATGATTAGCATTCTTTGGCAGGAGTTGGTGGGAGGAGGTGGCATGGGTAGGCCATTGGACCGGGCATTGTATGGAGACGATGTTCTCCCATTGGGGTATTGGGAACAAGAGACGTCGAGGATTGGCACAACAGAGATATCCCCTCTAGCAAGTGTGGAGTTAGGCCGCTCAGGTTAACCAGGGCAAATGAGGAGGTGTAGATCACTTCATGGCGGATGTACCAACAACGTGGTAGACGCATGGGCACATATGGGATTCCCTATGGTACATGGGGCATGGTATTGAGCATTGGTCAGTGGTGCATGGAGTTGTGCCACGAAGTTCAGTGTTATGCAAAGGAGTGTAGGGGTACGTACCTGTGTGCAATCGAGAATGATGATGCACAACAGGTTGTCAAAGTGTTGACGCTAGAGAGAACTCCTGACGAGGGCATCAGGCACACCATCGGGTTTGGCACACTCCGTTTTGGAGAGTGAGTTGATCACAAGGCCGATCATGAGCTTCCATTTATCACTCTCCAACATTGCACACTGACACATGGGAATTGGATATCATCTTTTGATGCTCTCATCACGAGCAATAAGACCCATGTGGTTCATATGAGACAGTTGGACGGGACACAATGCATTGGAAGAGAGGATTTCCTGTTGTGGCATATGGTCAAGACGTCAGTTGGTGGATGCAGGCTTGGGGGTAGTCCGATCTTCTGCATAGGTGGCACTTGTACCACCCTTAGGCCCACACTCAGGGTGATGCATGATTCCCTTTTGGTGAGACATTCTGAGGTGTCTCTGGAGCATCTACAACGGTTGGTGGACCTTACTTATAGGTGGATGTTTAGACTCTGGGCAATATTGGGGATCACTTTTAGGAGGCAAGACAACAGATCACACTGTGTGGTATGGCCAGCATAGGGTTGTGTCGTGCACACTAGATTGGTCCGTGATGTATGGAGTCCATATATTGATTGCACGCAGAAACCTGAGACGTGGTACAAGATGGTTCCATCAACGGTCGAGACTATGCCACAATTGTTCTAGTTGTGGGATTCAGGGGTTTGGATGGTTGATTGGACACTCTGTTTCATGATGAGTGGTATCAAGAAAGGGGATGACCCAGTGCACACTTGGTTTGACATGTGGAGAGCATTGAGGCCTTTATCATGTGGTGAGGTTGGTTTCCCTTGTTATTGCTACGGATCAGGGTGAGTGTTGGATGGGTAGGATGTGACATCATGGAGGTGCTTAGTCCAGATGCATTGGGACTCAATAGATATTTTGCCATTGGGTCCCAGGAGAGGAAGATACAAATTGCGATGAGGGGCAGAGTGTCAGGATCAGAATTGCACATCAACAACATAGTTGCACCCTTTTTAGACTAGCATGGGATCCAAGCATCATAGGGCTTGGCAGTACAACTACCCTTGGGGATGAGTTGATTTCTACAAGGAAAGATCATTCAGATCTTCCATTGGGCTTTGATGACTCATAGATGATATGGGGGACTTCATCAACATGGCAAGTTGGCCAGCAGAAGGATATTAGGGGAAGCCCATGTGGGAGAGACTTCATCCCCACGAGGACTGGGTTGTATCTTCAAGAGTTTTCCCTTGGAGTGTAAGAGGTGGACTACTCGTAAGTGCGGCTTCATGGGGAGTTGGACAAAGTCCTACATTATCATGATGCTCTACTTCTTGATAGTATGCCGAGGGCTTCTAGTACCTATACCTGGCTAGACAGTGAACAAAGCAAGGGGTGCTCCACAGTGATTAGGATGGCTTGGGATCTGGGTATCAAGGGATTCCTTCATGACCAGATAGTGCAGAGAACAAGAATGACTCAGTGGCACATTTGGGACCGTGGTATTACTGGTGATCAACAATCAGGGGGGGGAGCACTTGTTCAGGGATTGCTTGAGGACAAGCAATTTTTGGTGGGGAGGACTGTAATATCCCCAATTTTAATTTTCAACATTAGAGATGAGTTTTGGGAGAGGACGCAATTCCGACATTGGAATTTAGGGGGAAAAGGGAAAATTGCGGCTCTAGTGGAATGTGGGGGCCACAAGAAAGAGAATTCGACCCAAGGAGGGAACTCGCACTCTTAGAGGAGACAGGAAAGAGAAGGAAGTGTGAATCAGGAGAGAGAGAGTGGGGACTACAAAGAGAGAAGGGACCAACCAATTATAAATAGAACTTGGGGGTCGCACTTTTGGGCATCTTTGATCATTTGACAACCTAACAATTGTTCTCTTGAGTTGCTTAGCCAAGACAACCATGTTGTTTAGCAAAAGGAATTCCCGAGTGGGAATTCCACCCTCATTTCAGAGAACTTCGAGCGTCTCCCAAGTGAGGAAATTCGGGGAGCTCAATTCAGAGTTTCCTTTGGGCATCATTGCAGGAGTTACTTAGCAGTACGCATTTCTTAGGTGTAGAGGTATCTCCGCAGAGCACATCGTGGGAACAAGCGTGGATTAGAGGCTCCGTTTTTTTGCAGGAAATTTTCTTACAGTTAGACTAGAGTTTAGACAAGGATTTTCGTGCTGGATTAGAGGCTATCACTTGAGTCGAATTTCCTACCTCTTGACAAGGATGCAGAAGCTAATTTGTGGTGCTTGGAGGAGGAGATTCATGGAGAATTTCTCTTCAAGAATTTATTGGAAATTTCCTTGGGGAAGGATGAAATTATGGAATAATTTTCAGGGCTAGAGATTCTTGCTTCAATGTGGGACGAATTTGCCTTCCTAGGGCCTACGCAGTGATTTTCTGGGCTCAACTTGCAGCAATAAAATTACTTAAGAGTTAGCGGGATTTGAAGGCTGAACTCTCACTTCTCTTCCGGGAGAAATATTGTAGGAATTTCCGACTTAGTGGAGGATTTTTGGAGCAGTGATTTAGCAGAGATTTCTGAACTAGGTGTTGGGACAACAATTGGAGGAGAATGCACCAATTTTGCGTAATTTTGGGTCGATGGATTCAAGCCAAACCCTTTCCGGGTTTTTGTGGGTTTGATGAGAAGATCCCGGGATTAATTTTGTAGAATTTTCTGGGCAGATTTGAAGGGTCATACAGGGGTCCCAACTTAGCCAGTAGCTAGAGGAGCTAGGGGGAATTTGGGCCGAAACTCCGAGGTCAACATTTGGCCAATTCCTTCGTGGGTTATTTTGGTATTTGGTGGAGGGGCGGGGGTTAACTTCCCGTAATTTTCTGAGCACTATAGGGGTTCCTAGCAACAGTTCTTCACAGCCAGCAACATATTTCTAGGTAGTTTCAATGCAAAGCCAAGAGAGAGCAACAACACATTGGAGAGGGATTTCTTATTGTTCATTTGGGTTTATCTAGCTTGCCTTGAGCAAGCCCAGGTGCACTCTTTCCAGCACCTCATTGTACCCTCCTCTTATTATAATAAAATGGCTCAGCAGCGCAAATTTTGGTGAAATTTTATGGTATGCGTTTGCTTTTCATGGTTTTATGTCTATGTTTGCTTTGCTATCTACTGTAAAATTTCCATAGGAATATTACACCTTATATGGCATTTAATCAGAAAATCCCATTAAGGAAAAATACAACATTATGAAAAAGCATACAAGTAGTATAGTTTAAATAAATAAGTAAAATGAACAAAATTAGAATAAAGAATAGTCTAATGTTTGCCTCAATGGCATGTAGATAACAAATACAATTGGATTTCCTCCCAAAAGACAGCATTATTTGTGGCAAGAAGTTTGACAAGGGTTATGCAATTTTAAGCATTTGAAGTGGACCAAATAATTATTGAGAGAGACTAGATAGGCCAAGTATACCAAGGAATACCTGTGATAACATATTTATATTTACCATCATTGTTGAGGTCAAATAATACAATTTGTCAATATACATTTGAAATAAATGATTTTCCAATCAGTTCTGAAATTGGTACGCAAAAAATGATAAAATTCTTGCTCTCCTCTCCTGATTTGCAGGTAAAATCTATAATTTAGACATACACAAGAATATTGAAAAACAATATGGAAAAAAAAACTTGCCAAGTTGGACCAGATAAAACTATAAAAGATGACTGCAAGAACTGTCATTCAATTTCAAGAATAACTTTTCCACTAGCAAGTTTGCTGTCTTTAGCATGATGAGCCTCTGCAGCTTCTCCCAGTGGGAATGTTTTTCCTACAGGTATCTTCATTTTCCCAGCTCTAGTCAATCTTGCAATCTCTTCAAGTCCTTCAAAATCAGTTCTCATGTGGATCCACCAATATTCTATTGTCGGAAATATGTTAGCATAGGGGCCCTCAAACAAGCTAACTAAATACAAATCTTCTAAGAAAAAGAACTTTACAGGAACAAATTTCACCATGATACATATTAATGACTAGTGTCCTTATCAGAAATGAGATACATTCATCAAAACACAGCTTTATAAATACAATAAAACTATTTTTTTTCCCAATTTTGAGTAAGCAAAGTTTAGGGCTCAAAATTAACTCTAATCTTATTAGGCAACCATGTCCTCACTGGGAATTGGTAGGTCTGCCGCAGCCACTAATGAAACATTTGAATTATATTTATAATAGACAATCAGATATAAGATTTTTTTATAAATTTTTCCTGGTAAGATTTCAGAAACAAAAAGTGCAATAAATGTATCAAACATCATCCTTTTTAAATAAAACTGATTTGATCTCAAAGAGCTCCAAACAAGATAGTAATAAAATGTGCAGATTGGCTTATCTCTTCCTTCTAGAGGCTGACTTTATATGGCTTCCCTTTGGAAAGATGCAGTGATACCACTTCCCTCCAAAAGAGTTGCTTTTATACCACTTGTCACAGGGCTTATGACTAAACTATAGATTTACCACTTTCCTCACTAACTTGTCTGCAATATGAACGAATCTTGATGGTTGGGTGAGATCAACATCTGAAAGAAGTAACCTAAACTACATCTTCATCTCACCTTGTGCTCAAACTTCATGTCAGCTCAAGTATCTAAGTACACAGCTAAAATGACTAAGTGGGTGCAATATCCCAGATACATATTTCACAGAATATTGCTTCAGAAATTTATGCTGTCAATTTAATAAACAATTTGCACAAATTGCACCGTAAAATTAACGACAAAAACTGGAAATATAATTTGCAACTGAAGAATAAACAAGATAAGCATGCAGAAGAACTCAGCCTTGTTTTATTAATATAGATAGTACATGCAAATACCGGAAATGGCTCAGAGGATGGCCTCCCACAATTATCTGCTACAAGCTATACCCGGCCTCCAAAATGAAAACTATACTGATAAAGCACCTGTAAATTCTGGATAAATTCACCAAGGGGAGAGGGGTTGTCGCCCACTCTCACTAAATCATCCGAGGGTTTTCGTCTTGGGGCTACTAAAGCATAAAACTAAATTCTCCAATCTACACCAAACACAAATCTTAAAACCCAAGATGTTCGAGGGATCACCTTCTCCTCCTTTTAAAGGCCCAATAAATAGATCTCCACTCTTTTAGAAGTATTATGTTTTATTATTTTATTATTATTCTAGAAGCTCCTCCTTGACTTCATCTTAAGTGACTTTTTGATTTATTTAAGTCACTTTGGCCTTTTCCCCCTTAATTAATCTTTTCCCTTTTGAGTGACTAATTAAAGTCACTTTTAATCTAGGAAAATGGTAAATCACACTCCATATTTTCTCTGGCCACTAGAAGTTGCTTCCCAACATCTCATCCTATAGGTCTTCTCATTTTGGTTCTAACGAGCTATTACACTAAGGTGTTCCATCAATTATTCTTCCCGGAATGCCACCTTAGGCATAATTAATTAAGTTATGTTCAATAATAACCCTGTTTTATAGGAATTATTAGAAAGCAACGGAACCAACAATAGGTTGTGTGGAACAACTCCTAATGATGAATATGCCAAGCGAATACCGTCGGATCCCATAAAAATCCTTCAAAACCCCTCCGAAACCCATGATGGCGTAATCTTGTTCTTGTGGCCTGTCAATCACATACCCTAGAAATCCATCTTGGATGTACTATAGAGGAAACTGAAAAAGGGGACATTACAGTGGGGTGTGGAAACCCCAAGAAATCTACACAATAAAAACTAAAGCATAAAAACAAGAAATCTTAAATATGCAATCCAAAGGAACAATAAAGAAAACACATAAAGCACTGAGATAAACCTAAAGAAATTATCATTCAAAACCAATTGCCAAACAACTCCAAGTACATTTCAATTAGAATTGGATGAAAGGTGTTGGACACCATCAATCATGTACCTTATTCTCAAAAAACGGGCAAAAGGGTTCCTAGACCAACCAACTAATAACAATTGCGTAAGGAGAGTGTCAATCTCAAGCAATCGACCAAAAGACAAGGCATTAGTGTCTTTCCTCCAACTAAGTGGCAACTCAAATAATCACCCGAGGGATGAAACATCCAAGACTCTCTCAAGAGAACTACCTCCAAGGGAACTCAATACTCCAAAACTCAAATGTAGCAACTTAGGTCCAAACTTCAAATTCGTGGACCATTTCAATGCTCACTAAGAGCTCAACTAATTCATACATGATCGAATATCACTTAACTCCAAAATGTTTTGCTCAAATGCCGATCCTATTTATACTTGCTCCTCCTCCACAATCAATGGGTCAAGTTAGTTACTCTATAATTCTCTGGAGGCCACACTAACCAATCAATGGATGGGATCTCCAACTAGGTGACAAGGTTCACAAAACACTACATAAGGCCAAGGTTCACCAAAGACGATATATGGTGCATGAACCAAAGGATAAGTTTCTCCAACTAGTGCACAAACCAAAGAATAAGTTTCTCCAACTAGTGCACAAACCAAAGAATAAGTTTCTCCAACTAGTGCACAAAGTTCAAACCAAAGGACAAGGTTGTTTGCCAAACTTTTGAATAAGCAAGTTAACTTGGTAAAAGATTCCCCTATAATCTCCACTCAAGTCAACCTCCTATAGATGAGGTTTTCTTCCACAAAGTCATGGACCAAGTCAACCTCCTGTAGATGAGCTTCTCTTCCACAAAGTCAATGCTAGTCAAACAATTCCAAATTTCCATATTTCGGCCTTTACTTCAGAATTTTTGATCTCTGCTTTAGGTCTGCAATTTTTCAGCCCTCCTACAACAACTGTAATTTTTGCACGTGCAAGTGTTTTAGGACAGAATTAAGTCCTTTTCTCCTTCACTTGGTTTGCTCCTTTTCTTCCTAGATACTCAGCCTCTTAACTTGTTTTTCTAGCAACTATATCTCAGCTCCTTTGGTGAACTCTTCACTATAATCTTGTGACTTCAGAAACCCTAGCTGCAGCTTGCACGTGTGAGAGGATAGACACAAAAACTCAAATTGACAACTTTGGTTCTCCGTCCTTAAGTTCTTCTCTCCTTCGCTTGACCTTCTTTTATCTCCTTCTTGTCCTTGTGAATGAACTTGCTTGGATGCTCTCCAAATGAGGTCGAATGCCATTGTATATATACACTTTTATGAGGCTCGAACAACCCTAATGAGGTCGACTTCATCTTTGTAGGTTGACTTGGTCTTGGAGGGAGACTTTTGACTCTTTTGACTTACAATAAATTCTTTTTACATGATACAAAATGCCCAATAAGGTCTATTACATATGACAATGAATCTTTGACTTCTAGACTCTATGGCAAAAACCTAAAAGCACACAATGGGTGCTTGACCTAAAACAAATTGACCTTGAGCATGAAGCCCATGCTATAAAAATAACAATAATAATTTTCTTTTATCTTTTACATCAAGTACATACAATCAATAGTACATAGAATATTATGAAGACTGAACTTAGTTACAAATTTCAACACTCCCTCTTAACTAGGGAGGTATTCATAATACATACAAGGTACATGGGCATTCTCATATTGAAGAGTCGAATTGTTAAGCCATCTCATAAGCTATATTCTTAGCTTATATTAGTGCATCTAATCATATCAACCAACATTTTCATATAGCAAGGCCTTGACTAACAACTCTATCTCTCCGCTAGATTACAGCACAGTGCTGGGGAGACAATGATTTATAGACACCTTCATCATTCTCTCTCAAGGTACATACCCCACCCGAATGTTCACAATGTATGTTCTTTTAGGACCATTCCCATCTTGGATTTTCACATCCTCATGGAATCTCCTCTCCGACTACTCTTGCCTATCGAATGCCCTACCTTATCCTCAAAGAGTATCGGTATCAATCTCGAATGCTTACCCAATCCTACATTCTTTCTTCATAATGTGAAGATAAGAATGACGTGTCTATCTCTCCCTCTCAACTAGGGAGGATCTACTCATTCCTCTAAAAGGAATATATCCAAGCTCCCTCTTAACTAGGGACTTGTTTCCAACAACAACCATCTACTCTTTGGTGGAGATCATGGTAATATTAGCTGCTTGTAGGGCTCCTCCTTTTTGCATTATCATGTCATGGATGAACTTCAACTTCTTCATCATGGCAGCCATCTTCTTTTATAGTTGGGTTCCTAAAGACATTATTTCCCCTGCAATACTTATAGAGAACAACTCTGAAGCGAACAAAGTTCCTTCTGTAAATTAATTACTCCAAAAAACTCAGAATATCAAGATATCCATTAAGGATACAAATATTATATATTAAATGTGTGAATAAGAATGAATAATGATTTACAATGAGAATGAAAGGCTTGCTTATATACCAAGCAAGTGTCTCTTCATGAAGAGTCATGTCCTATTAGACATGCCTCTTCAACCTATTTACTAGCTTAACTAACTATTATTTATGATTATTATCTTTTACATTATATTTATATTATTTATATATTTTATTCGTTACATTGCCTCCTTCCTCAAAAAGCTTTGTCCTCAAAGCTTGTCGATGAAAAAAGGCTTGATTTCGGCTTCGAAAGTCTTTTTGTCTCGGAATAGTCATCTTCGTCGATACAAGCTGATATGATCTTCTTAGTGACAACCAAAATTGTCGCACTGAGAAGGGATCAGACCATCCCAGATTAATCTTCTGTATAGCATTCTGATCACTAAAATTTTCTAACGACTTGTCAGCATAAGACGAAATTGATGTTACATCATTATTGTTAAAATTGGCAACTAGGGCCAAACTCCATGTGGGTCAGCTTATTTATGGCAGCTGATATTTTTATTGGATCCCTCTCGTCGAGAGGTGTAGGATCGATCCAAAGATCATCCGATTCCGATAAGTATTTATGGAGATATGAATTTATTTTGTTTATATAATTATTATCAAGCCCAACCGACGTGACTATTCATCATATATGTTTTAGTATAAATATAGAGGACTTGAATTCATTTCAACACACATTCTTGATGTGATCTCCTCTCCACGTCTTGGGTTTATGGAGAAGGAGAAACACAAAAAGAATACGTTGGTCTAGTTAGATGATGCCCTAGCCTACATGCTGTTCAAGAAGCCCTAACACATCTGAACGCAGTTCTATAATGGAGTCTCCTAGCCACAGTAAGGGAAGACATTCCTACGATGATCATGGAAACCTATACACAGTTCATGGTAAGGATTCTACGCAGAAATGGAGGCCCTAATACGTTGTTCCAAGCAGCTCTAGACGCAGTCAATGGATGCCCTAATTTGTTGTCAAAGTGAGGCCTCAATACGCTGTCCAGAAGCCTTATACACAGGCCCTAATATGCTGTCCAAGAAACCTTATACGGTGGTCATTGAGACACCAATACGCATTTCATAGAAACACTTATGCACAGGTCTTGGAAATACTTACACACAGATAATGGAGACACATTTATATGGTGGTCATGGTTACGTTCATATGCTGGTTATACATGACATTTATTCAGTCAACGTGATGCCCTAACATAGGGCAGAGATCTACACGCAGTTAGACTATATATGAACGCAACATAATCTATGTATTGGGTCAACATATGAAGCTGCAGTCAAACGTAGCATTATCATACGTTTTGGGCTCTCGGTATACTTGAAGGGATGAAGCCGTAGTGGAAGAGACGCATTATACGCATTCATGGATGCACGCAGTCATGGAAAGGTCCCAGGACCTGGTTGCTGTCATAATAGTGTCTAGCCACAGTCGAAGCAACTCAGTGATATTGTGATAACAGCACTGGGATAATGGGCACATTTATAAAGGGCAGCATAATAAAGTAATGGACAGCATGTTCAGTAGAACTACATGATGATATAAAGGGCAACATAATAAAGTAATGAGACTGTATGATGCAGCATTAAGTAAAGGGCAGCATACTGATGTACATGGCAGCATGGACAGCATAGAGATCATGGGCAGTATAATGACGATCATGATTGGTACAGCATGGTGCAGTACACTATAAGGTACAACAAATGGACGAGATGCAGAATCAGTTGAAGCAGAATGTCTTCAACTAATCTCATCGTTATAGAAGATGATCTATGCTTAGATCTAGATAAGTCAAAGTGTTGACTTCTATTGTAAATGTACTCTCTCTCTCTCTCTGCTGAACTTTGAAGATATAAAGAAGATTTGATCAAAGGGTTTCCCCACACATTGTGGGGTTTTTCCCTGGCTCGTGCCATATCTTGTGTCCTCTTGTCTTGGCTTGTCTTCTGCACATTGTATTTATGTTCTATCTGCAGTTTATCGTAATGCTGATGTGATTGCTAACAGTGAAAATTTAAATAAATTGCTCAAGCATAGAACATACCTAAAATTAACAATTATTCTCTAAAACATTAATTTGTTGTCTTGGTTCTGACTGGTTCAAATATGTAGCATGGTTGACTCGTCTGTTTTCATTATTCGGATGCCGATATGGAACTTTTTTGGTTTGATTTCTTCTTATTGGGCATGTGCCAATTTTTATATTTTCTTCTGGCAAAGATGTTGTTGAGATCGTTATAGAACATTCACTTGGGATGTTCATTGTCTGAACTGCAACATCTAAGTGTGTTTTTTCTTTAACTGACTTGTCTTCTTGAGTTGTCATATTTACTTGATCGGTATTTGTTGTTTTGTCATCAAGTTGAATTCCTACATTTGATGCTTCTTTCTCGATAAGTTGTTGTACCTCGTTTTCTAATGACTTCTTATCCTTCTTAAGTTTCTTAATTTGCGACAATAATTTTTCGCTATGGTTTTTAAATCGAGAAACTTCTTCATTTTTGTCAACATTGATTTTGTCAATTTCTTTTTGCATATTTTGTAATACCTTTTTACCTTCTTGAGACATTACTTTTGAAATATCTGAGATATCTTCTGGTGTTACTGAATTTGGTTTTAGTGTAAAATCTTGGAGCGTTATTTTCTTCTTGTAAGAAAATGTTAAAAACTTCTTCTTTGTATTTAGAATAAAAGAACCTAGAGTTTCCATCCAAGGTAACCCCAAAACAATGTCAATATCATCAAAACGTAAGGTTTTCACAGTGAATTTTGACGTAAAAGTATAATCTTCAATCTTTAGGTGTAAATTGCTTATATCGTATTGTTTGCCAAAAATATTTGTTTCAACTATATTTTTGATTCATGAATCACCAATTGGTTAGCACATTTAGGACTAACATAATTACTTCTTTCAGCAGGACAGATAGAGATTATGATGTCCCTTCCTCCGAGCGATCCGTTGATTTGAAATAATGTATCAACATATTTACCAAAGGTTTCAGGAAACCTTTCATCTCTCATTTTTGGACTACACTCAATTTCTTTATCGTCAACGGTTGACTCCATTTTTACTTTGTTAAGATGAACTTGGGATTTTTTTTTTTTTTTATATAATATTTTTTTAACTCTCTTTTTATACAATTTCTCTTTTTTTTGTATATATTCTTTTAATCTATAAAATATATTTTCACTTCTCTCTTATAAAAATCTAATAT
>APFE031513066.1:70250-81900 GCA_000404065.3 Pinus taeda
CTTGGTACGGTCACAATCTTTAGATTTGAATGATTAAATTATTTAGATCACACATTTTTCCTCCAACGTTATCAAAATATCTTTTACTTTTAAAATACCATGGGCAATTACCATGGGTTGTTTCTAAAACCTCGGTTAATGTTCTCCACATAAAATGTAAAACTTACCATTGGTTTCTAAAACCATGGGCAATTACTATTGGTTTCTAAAATACCATGGGCAATTACCATGGGTTGTTTCTAAAACCTCAGTTAATGTTCTCCCCGTAAAATGTAAAGTTGTTCTCCACGTAAAATGTAAAACTTACCACTAGTTTCTAAAACCAGAGGCTTCTCCATGTAAAAAGTCTTACATATACTTGGAAAGATTCCCACTTATCTTTATTATACACTTTTTATCAATAATGTAAAACCTTTTTTTATATATATATTTATATATATATTTTTTCACTTTTTTTTGTTTGTTTGTTCAGAATATATTATTTCCTTTCCTTTTTTTTTTATATACCCTTCTTCTTTATTCTTTATTATTTTTTTATTTTTTTAAATAGTAGCAAATGGCCAAAGACCTAAAAAAATGGAGAATCTCCCAATGTGTGGCGAAACACTTCAATTATGACAACAACAAGGTTGATGATAGGTTGATAACCAAAGGCCTAGTGACCAACCAAATGTGGCTCTGATACCAAATGAAGCGAACAAAGTTCCTTCTGTAAATTAATTACTCCAAAAACTCGGAATATCAAGATATCCATTAAAGATACAAATATTATATATTAAATGTGCGAATAAGAATGAATAATGATTTACAATGAGAATGAGAGGCTTGCTTATATACCAAGCAAGTGTCTCTTCATGAAGAGTCATGTCCTATTAGACATGCCTCTTCAACCTATTTACTAGCTTAACTAACTATTATTTATGATTATTATCTTTTACATTATATTTATATTATTTATATATATTATTCGTTACAAACTCCACCAATTTGCCATAGATTTCTTTCAATGTCTTCAACTTTGCTAAATAGGGGATGAGAGAATCCTTGATCGATTCAATGAGGATTCTTTGAGCCCTTATGTCTCCTTTCATAACTTTGATAATGCCTGAGATTGCTCTTGTGGAGGCTTGGAGATTGAGCCCTTGACATATTCAATAACTTCATTCTCCATGAGAATTAAATCTATTCTCTTCTTCCATGCAAGGTAGTTCGATGTCCCAATAAGTTTATTGTTCTCTTTGTAGAAAGAAGTCATTTGGTTTGTAGATTGAGATATAAAATATAAAGTACTTACTTTTCCAATGAAGATGCCTCCTTGAAGATGATGTCTTCCACTAGATGCTTCCTTGATGATGATGTCGTCTTTCTTCAAGAATGGCAATGCCTCTCCTTCAATATACGGAGAGTTGTTCTTCTTCCTTCAAAGATGTTCGAGACATACTCTTTCCTTCAACATGAGGGAGATTCCAATACCCAAACTTCAACCTTTTATGATCACTGCAATTTCGGTCTTGCTGCAATAGAATGATGCTCTAGTTCCTTGCATGTGTGAGAGAGAATGATACAGAAATTTTAGATTTTGGTGCTTCTTGTTTTCTCCTTGTCTTTTCTTCTTCTTCGCTCACTTTTCTTGCTTTTCTCCTTTTGATCGAACTTGCTTGGATGTCTTCTTCAAGTGAGGTCGAGTTCCTTTATATATAGGCTTCTTGTGAGGCCGACTTGTCTTCTTGTAGGGCCGACTTGGTCTTGGTGGGAGACTTTTGACTCTTAAATTCTTTGACTCTATGACAAATCCTAGAAGCACACAATGGGTGCTTGACCTAAAAAAAGATTGATCTTGAGCATGAAACCCATGCTATAATAATAAATTTTCTTTTCTCTTTTACATCAAATATAAAAATCAATAGTACATAATATTATGAACACTGAACCTAGTTACACATTTCAATAGGCAAGAGCAAGATAGATCTACATGCATTGAGTCAATTGCGGGTATTAGATATCCGTCTATTGGTGGCATTCAGGGAGTAGATATATGGCACATATGGTCTCCTGCAAGCATTGGTACTATGCAGTAGCAAGAGACAAGAATTGGAAGTGGTGGGCTTCCAATCTGGCTATGGGATCCAGGGATCCATTAGGTCAGTGGATCCCTTCTTTCCCGGAGGATTGTGGAGATGACAATGAAAAGACTACATCTTCCTTGGGATGGCAAGTCAGGGATCGTTAGGATTATCACCATCGGCCGAGGAAGGCCTTCCCCACTATTGTTACGGCCAAAGACTGGACGTGGATTAGTAGATTATGGCCTTGCCAGGATTCCCTGGAAGGATAGACTTCCACACAATAGAGTTGTCCCTTATTGATGTTGTGACGAAGGATTACCAGAGTGGATGACTCTGCAGGAGCACAAGAGGGTTGCAGTTATGACCAGACTGACACAACGACCACATGGTGGTCTCACTTCAAGATTAGTATGGGACACTAGAGCTACAGGGTAGAGCAGTTGGGTCACAAATTGGGGAGAGTGGGTTCCCACAGGGGAAGGACATCTAGTTCTTTCATTGGGCCTTTGTTTGGCAGTAGACATTTCACTTCACAGGGACATGTTAGGATGGGATAACGCTTCACATGGGTGGCCATATGACCAACTGGAGATGGTCGTGATTGACACGTAAGGACAAGGAACCTATTCTATGAAACTTGAGTTGTACTTTTAGGAGCTCACTCTTGAGGTACCCAGGATCGATTTCTCGACAAGATAGATTTTTAAGAAGATAACAGGGGATTGGCAGTAACGAGGTACTTTGCTTGTTGACAGTATTTGGGAGGTCTCTTGCACCCATACATTTTCAGATTACGAGTAGAGCAAGGAGTGCTTCACATTGAGTTGGATGACTTTGGGATCTTGGTATCGAGGGATTCCTTTATGACTGGATAATGCATGGGTCTGGGGTGACTCAATGGCAAAATTAGGATCCCGGTATTGCTTGCAGTGACAGTTTGGGTCAGTAGATCGAGAGAGCTCTGCTTCGAGCATTGCTTGAGGACAAGCAATTTTGGGGTGGGAGAATTGTAATGTCCCCAATTTTTGGTTTACTATCTGAGGAAATTAGCGGAGACTCTTGGGGGTTGTGCCAGTAGTCTTATGAGATGTGGGTGAAGTGGGTCCCATGCTCAAGTGGGGGCCACAAGGAGGCCATGTACACCACTAGAGGGAGAAGTACGATTTTGGAAGGCAACATGGGGGCCACAAAGGAGGAAAAGTGCACCATTTGAGAGGGAGTGTGATTTTGGAGGCAAAGTGGGGGCCACCAAGGGGAGTGTATGGGGCCAAGCTTATTTAAAGGCAAGAAGGTAGCACTTCAGATTATCTTTTGACTATTACACTTAATAATTCATCTTCTCTTGGAGTTGATTAGTGCAAGGGTTTCAAGCGAAACCCATGTTGGTTTCAGGGGACTTCGAGTGCCTCCTTAGCTGGAAATTAGGGGGAGTCCATCTCAGGGCTTCCACAGTGATTCATCTTCAACATTTGGGACTAGTAGTGCTCACTTCGTGGGCACAAAGGCAGTTTTTAATTTGTAGTTATTCGGGCCAACTTCAATGATTGGGTGTGTAGATAATTGCAGGATCATTTCCCATCTTGGTGTCAGGATTTTGGTGGGATTTTGCAAGGTTAGCATTGGGAAAATCTTGAGGGCTACAATCCTCCATCTCTGGGAGTGTGTGGGCCTCTCTGGGCAAGTTTGCGCAGACATACAGGACCCTATTTGGCAGCTTGCCGATGCCCCCTCCTCCAACAAGCCCCTGCTAGAGTACATTGATCACCCTGCGAGCCCATGCACATCCAACATACCAGGACAACTCATGGAGCCTACCTACTCCCATGCCAATCCAACCTACCACTAGTGTTGTCCAGGACTTTGAGGGATATATGAAATTACATGTGTGCTCAGTCTCTGGATCCAACACTTTGCTAATACCATCACTTACCAAATCCATGATGTGATGGGGAATCCCACTTATATCCCAAAATGATCTGGTCCTCGAGCTCCTCTGGCAACCCATGGCCCCTGTTGAACTATGACCCTGGCCATGGATATATCTAGACATCTGGCTCGCCCTACTGAGTACCAACTTAATACCTCTCGCCACCCAACCCCGTGACGGTGACTGGATGCAAGAACACTTGTATACGTAACAAATTCACCATGCGAATGTTATGCTGGGAAACTTATGTCGCCTCAACCCACTGGTTTGATCAATACATAATATCTGTCTAGGTAACTCTACCTCTCTCTCCAATGTGCAGAGGTAACCTAACAATGCTGCAAGTCCCTGTTGAAATGTGTAACTAGGTTCGGTCTTCATAATGTCTAATGTAATCATGATTTTATGTATTTGATGAAAAGAGAAAAATAAATTTTATTATTCTTTTGAAGCATGGGTTTCATGCTCAAGTGAATTTTATTTGTATGTCAAGCACCCATTGAGTGCTTCTAGGTTTTGTTATTGAGTCGAAGAAGTCAATTGAGTGATTGTAATATGTATAAGACCCATTTGGGCATTATGCATCAAGCCACAGAAATTTTGTAAAGTCAAAATGTCAAAAGACACCCTCCAAGACAAGTGAACCTTGCTGCAACAAGTCGGCCTACATGAAAGGACAAGTCGACCATATTAGGGCCATTCGACCACCAAAAGAAGACTATATATAAGGAAGCACTCGACCTCATTCTAGAGCATCCAAGAAGTTTAGTTAAGGAAGAATAGAAGACCTTAGACCAACAAAAAGGAGAAACAAGGAGACAAAAAGTGAAACTGAAAATCCAAGTTTTGGGCTTCAATTCCTCACACATGCAAAAAAGTTAGGGCATCACCCATTGCAGCAGGGACCGAAATATTGCAGTCATATTAGGAGGTTGAAATTAGATGAAAGAAGGATTGTCTTGCAAGCCGAATTGCTAGAGAAGAAGTTGTTGTCCAAGCGAAGGAGAAAAGAGAAGAAATTCACCATATTTATCTCACACGTGCCAACTAGGGTTTCTAATGTATAAGCCGAAATTACAGTCATGAAACAAGTCGAAATTTCGAAGAAGGGCTGAAATCTTAAGTAATGGAGCAAATTTGACTAGTGTTGACTTTGTGGAAGAGAAGCTCATCAAAGAAGAGGGTTGACTTGTCTTGGAGGGGTCTTGGTCTTGAAATTCGTCATTTGAAGATTCTGTAAGAAGGGAAGAATTCTTGTGGGTTTTCCTCTCAAGAGGAGAGGTTTTGGCCGTGGCTAGCAACCTACATTTTGTGTCCTCTTGTCTCTTTGATCTTCATAGTTTGATAGTTGTTTAATGATAAGAACATAATAATAATAAAGTGAAAGAAGAAACTAATAACAAATACATCAAGTAAAGTAAAAGAACATCACAAGCAATTATCAAAGTAAGAGAAATCACCTAATTAAGTTGCCCCTAGATTTCCCAATAGTCCCATTTATGTGTGCCTGAAGAGGGCTTCTATGACACTCCAACATGTACTCTCGCTGCATCATTAGGGATTTTAGCTATTCCCCAACGCAAGTTAGCTTGGCCATTGACTTCGCACAAACTGCTCTCATGCACTCAAGCTCAACATTTTGTTGTAATATGGCTTCCCAGATTGTCTGGAAGCTACTGAATCCACTGTTGGTGGCTACCGTCTGAAAAATCTATCACAGCTCTGGTTACCTTCATGCCTACTGGCACCCTATCAATGGTGGTTAGGGACATGCTCTACTCCCTCTTCCAGTGTCTCCACTTGAGACATCAATGGGCCCTCCAATAGTGGTGACTCCTGAGTCATACTAGGCCAATCTAAGTCGTCCTCACAACCACTGGTGTCATTTGCCTCATGCTAGACCTCCTCCTCAGGGATGCTATCAAGAAACATTTCTATGTAGTGGGCCTTACCCTCAGCTTACCTGCGCCCTGGGGCCCATGACTCTTGATAGGTGAAGTAAGGGTCCCTCCTCTAGAGGTCCCTCCTAGTCTCATCATCTAACTACCCTGTCTTGTCCACTCCTTTTGAGGATGTTTGGTGTCCTTCCGGTCAAATCTCTCTTGGAGTCTCTACGTGAACTCGATGTAAGATGTGATGCCTACATGGCCCAAAGAGATCAACCCATGATACCACCACTACTATGCATCTCCATCAAAATGTAAGGTGGCATACTTGATAGCATCCACCTCTCTCATGGGGTTTTGTCAGAGGCATGTGTCCAGTTTCTGCACCCACTCTTTCGCAGAGCGCCTAGTTGAACCATCAAAGTTGGGGAGGGTTATTTTCCCACTGTCTTTTGTATGTCTTGATTCAGTCAACTTCCCCTATATGGTGTAAATGGCTTCACCCCCGTGGCATGTGCACCTCTAGGGTCTATGTCATAAAAATGAGGATGGCTCTGGTCTATCATCTTACCGCTACTCAACTAGGCCAAAATTTCTTTCAACTTCTCATTATTCCTGAGGATCTCGTCCATGATTCCTTGCGTACTCCTTCCTTGAGTCATTGGAATGTCTATAGTTCCACCAGTCATTGTGCATGCATTCCCAACTCTTTCATGATCTTGCTAGCTTCCCCATAGCTAGCCAAGATCATGCTTTGATACCATTGTAATGTTCCCAAATGGAAATTAACAACAAATAGCAAAACAATGTACAAGTAACAACAAAATAGATAAAAATCACAGCTACGAATTAATACTCAATCAGCTCAATAAGCATCAACAAATGTTCTAAGCCATTTTATTAATAATGGGGAACTCGGTACATAAAATGAGATGGAATGATAGAAGTTGGGCTTGCCAAGCAAGCTGAGCAAAACCTAGAAGAATGTCTCTAACCCAAGTGAAGAGTAGTCCTGGAAGAGAAATGTGCACTATCCAGAAGATAGATTGTTGCTGGCTGCCGACTGAAAAGAGGATTTATGCCATGAATACTACTCGGATCAAGCTAAAACTCCACCCATAGACTCCTCTCCTAAAACCCACAAAAACCCGAAAAGGGTTTTGCTCAACCCCAAGCAGAGAGGGGACCCACCAAATGGTGCAAATTGTCTAGCTGGCCACTGATGCGTACTATTGTAGGAGTTCTCTATTGAATTAATCCTCAACCCCTCTCTATTGTAGAATCCACTCACCAACCAAATCTCCTTCCTAGAATGCCAATTCCTTCAACCCCTTAGCCCTTCGATCTATCCTGCACCTATGCCTACGCAAACTTTCCTAGAGAGGTCCATGCACTGTTAGAGATGGAGGAATTCAGCCCTCATGAATGGCCCAATGTTGACCCTACAAAATCCCACCAAAATACCAACACCAAGATGAGAAATGATCCTGCAATTTTTTGCACACCCAATCATTGAAACTGGCTCGGATAACTGCAAATTAGTAATTGCCTCTGTGCCCAAGAAGTGCGCACTACTAGTCCCAAATGTTGAAGATGAAGCTTTGTGGAAGAGTTGAGATGGACTCCCCCTAATTTCCAGCTAGGGAGGCACTTGAAGTCCCCCAAAACTAGCTTGGGTTTCACTTGAAACCCTTGTGCTAAACATCACTCCAACCCTTGCACTGAACAACTCTAAGAGAAGATGAATTATTAAGTGTAATAGTTAAAATATAATTTGAAGTGCTCCCTTCTTGCCTTTAAATAAGCTTGGCCCCATATGCTCCCCCTGGTGGCCCCCACTTTGCATCCAAAATCACACTCCCTCTCAAATGGTGCACATTGCCTCCTTAGTGGCCCCCATGTTGCCTCCCAAAATCACACTTCTCCCTTTGGTGGTGAGCATGGTCTCCTTGTGGTCCCCACTTGAGCGTGGGACCCACTTCACCCACATATCCTAAGACTGTTGGCACAACCCCTAGAGTCTCCACTAACTTCATCAGATAATAAACCAAAAATTGGGGAGATTACATTTACGACACTTGGTCTACTTGGATATCAGAAGGTGATCCTTTTTTGAAGTATTAACATGCCCTTAACATTCAAGTTTGGTCCACATAGATGAATATATGATCTTAGTCTCTGATGGATGGTTGCTTTCACTTGAGTTCAAGTTTTTTTGTCAAGTGGTCCACAACAACCCAGGCCTTGAGGGTAACCACTCCATAGGTACCTAGCTCTCTTCAGAAAGACAAATGGCTTAGCAAATACAATGCTGAGAGAGTTGGGCCTCATGATAGATTGAGCAGATGTTACATGTCCTCGAGAACCCTCCGAATCTAGGATGTTAGTCTACTTCGACCTAGAATAGAGGATTATTCATGATCACACCAGTGGACCCAACATGCCCTCGGGCTAGCTTTGACACAACTTGATGGGTAAGACTTGATTCAGAGCCCAGATGAGGATGGTCTCCCATTGAGAGGCTAGGGGGGGTTTGTTACACTTGGAGAAGCCCTAATGCTAAAGAAAGAAGGCCTTGTTTTAACAGTTGGAGATCCATGGAGCTGACATGATGGCACCCCAACTGGAATTGGGGCGCAAGAAGAGGATTTGAGGGACTTTCCTCAAATTTTGGATGATTGTAGCATCATGGCACTTTTTCACCCCCCATCACACCTTAACATGGCATTTGGAGCCCTGAAAGGGCATGACGTCAACTTTTATAGAGGCTATGACTTACATGTGTGGGCAATTATGGCTTATTTTGTCAAAGCTAGTGGGTTGCTTTGTAACCCAAGCTATTTTATGTCAAACTTTATTTAGGGGCTTCATTAATCATAACTTAGTTGAGGCAGACCTCATATAAATAGAGGTCACCTCATTTGTTTTTCATCATCACTTTTGGATCGATTCAACCTCTTTAAGAGATTTCTGCCTACCTGAAATAGACTTGTATCTTGTGGAGATGTCATCTTTTGTGAACTATTTTCTTGTGGAGACATTCTCTTTGCTTTGTTGACATCATTTTGGGATAATAAAGGATTGGTTCATGCATTTCTTATAGTATTCTATATTGTTGAATATGTTTTATGGCTATTGCATGGAATGCTTATTGTTAGGGTTGCTATGTACACAGTTTGTTGAATACTTTTCTATGAAATCTTGGCAAAGTATTATATGCATTACCCTAAAGAATGTGTGACAATCCCTTGAATGAATCTTTACGTTAAGCTAGGGTTTTGAAAAATCCCCTCATAAAATGATAGCTAGGGTTTTTAAAACTAGGGATTTTCATTCCCTTACTCCATACTAGGGTTTGACTCTTCCATACGTAGGTCTCCCATTAGACTCCATCACCCAAGGATCAAGCACTAGCCTTCCACATAGATGATCAAAACAAAATAAAAAAACTTTAAAAATCTCCTTTTTCTTAACTTCCTAAAATTTTAGCATTTATAAGCTCTAAAATTTCAACCCCTATATTTTTGCCCCTAAGATTTCAGCCCTAAAATATCGGGCCCTGAAAATTTCAGCCCTTCAAGGTAGGCTGCTAGGGTTAGGTTTTGAAGCATAATTCAATTAGGGCTTAGACATTGAGCTCATTTGAAGTCATTTCACCTTGCTTAGCTTTAAAACATCAAAATCTAGCAATTTGCATGGTTGAAACTGCTTCCCTAGGGCTCATGTCATCAACCCTAGGCAATTATAGGGATAGAAAAAACGTAATTCTACAATAAGGCTTCACCTTAGGGTTACTTGAAGGCTTTTGGCTCCTTTTGTTGATCATACCAATTTTCATAAGCCTTTTCTTGGTCTTATGTGCCTTGTAAGCATTTATCATTGCTCACCCTTAAACCCTAGGCCATAAGCATTTTTGATAGGTCCCTTGGAGAGCACGTTATTCCTTGTTTCATTGGATTGGGCCTTGTTCTTAGTTGGAGTGCTCTCCTTGAGCCTTTTGTAGGCTACTCCTAAGGTACATTATTCGTTGTCTAGTAAGATTGAGCCTTGTCCTTAGTTTGAGTATCTCGGGTAAGCCTATTCAATCTTCTTTATAGGTTCCTTTGAGGGTATGCTTCTCCTTATTATATAGAATTGAGCTTTGTTCTTACTTCGGGTGAGCCTATTCAATTGCAACCTTTGAACCCTATACCAAGAATATCCTCTAGGTGACCTAAACCGGGAAGCCTCCTTTGTGGTGAAAATCCACCAAAGAACAGGAGGTGGTGGGTTATGGTGATAGTGGGTCTCCACCTCATTATTGTCCCTTGGTCTAGTTCTTGAATTGTGACCTTCCCTCAGAAAACCTGCTAGATTTTGACGCAACAATCCCTTTGAAACTCATGCCATTTGGGTAAGTTAAACCAAAACGAGAGTGGAATCCAAATAGATGGATTGACACTTCATTAACCTAACCAATGCACCAATTCCCCACAAGGAAGAATTGGACGCTTAAATTTTTAAAACATGAAGTCAAAATACATATATTTTCTTTTAAAGACCTTTCTTTTTTGTGTGTGTTTCCAAGAATCAACGAAGGTTTATATGTTTCCTCCAACATTTTACCCCTTGTTTTTCAAGAAAATTATGTTGCTTTGCAATAAAAAAATAACTATCATTTAAACTATGGGAACATGCAATTGATTATAAGGAAATCTAGAAATTAACACCAGAAAATAACTTTTCTATCTTTTATTTAGCACATGAACTTCCCAAAATGTTGTTTCGGTGCTTTTTGACAACCTTGTTACCACAAAATCTAGCAGACCTTGGAGAGGGGAACCCTCCAAGACAAAAAGCTAGACTAAGTCATAACAATGGGGAATTGGTCCACTATCACCACAGCCAAGGGCCCCTACTCTTTATGGATTTTCATCAATGGGAGGAATCCCGGTAGGACAAAATATAGTGTAAAACAATCAAATTTTCATGGACATGCATGGATTTAATCCATACACTATTTTGAGGATGTTTTGACCAATGTTGTGAAAATCGCGATCGGGATTAAATCGACGCGGGGAACAAATCAGAAAAAATCGGAAAAATCGGGAAAAAATCATTTGGTACAAAAATATTCATTTTTTTTCATTTTTTTTTCAATTTTTTTAATATCTAAACCATCTACAACATAAAATAAATACATTGACACATAAATATGATAAAAAACTAATATATAAGATGTTTAATATCATTTCTAGCGCTAAAATCACACATAACATTGAATCATGTCCTGAATAGTAAGTCCTGACTCCCGAGTCCCAACTCAGACTCAAAATATCAACAAAAAATATGATAATGTATCTCATCATGTCATAATGTCATATACAATAAAATGAAAGTCTAATCCTATTGATTTCCTCTACCCTTCCTGCGAGAAAATGCCACAACTTTCCCTTTCCCTCTAGATGTAGATGCTGGTGTCTGTGCTGGTGAAGATGGCAGTGGAGTCTGATGTGCTCTAGAAGCTGAAGAACTAGAAGTAGGAGCTATAGGAGGTAGACCACGTCCTCTACTGGTGGTAGGGGTAGCCCGGGCAGGTGGTGTCACCTGGAAACATTACAATCTCCCAATCCTGAAATCCTGAAACACTGATCAGTCTGCTGGATTTTAAATGAAATCTAAAATTCTGCTTTCTCCATATGAAATCCAATGAGGCTGGAACCACTCTCAAACATCCTGAGTCATTTCATGGTAATGTTAAAAATTTAAGTAAAAGGATGAAAATGAAGATT
>APFE031513068.1:8581-42682 GCA_000404065.3 Pinus taeda
CAATTGGCGCAACGAAGGGGGGGCTCCGCCCGCCCTCTAACCCCCTGGTTCACTACGTAGGTTAGTCGTGGAAAGAATATAACACAACCCAACAATCTCCCACTTGTTGTTTTCTTTCCACAAGGGCCCACAAGAGAGCTTAGTCATTTTTCCTGCCCTGAAACGCCCATTGTTTCTCTACACCAAGAGAACTTCTCAGAGCTCACAGATTTTGTCAATGCATCTGCAGTATTCTTCAAAGTGTCCACCTTTACCAGCAACACCTTTTTGTCTTCTATCATATCCCTCACAAAGTGATACTGAACATCAATGTGCTTTGTCTTTGAATGATAAGCAGGGTTCTTTGCCAAGAAAATTGCACTTTGGCTGTCACAGTCTATCCTTATAGCTCCCTGTACTAACCCCATACTTGAACACAATCTCTGCAACCAAACTGCTTCCTTGCTTGCATGAGTGGCTGCCATGTATTCTGCCTCTGTAGTTGATAGTGCCACTACAGATTGTTTCTTACTCATCCGACTGATTGCACCTCCAAATTGGTTAAAAACATATCCACTTGTAGATATTCTCTGATCCAAATCTCCAGCCCAGTTAGCATCAACAAAGCCACGAATATCCAAAACTTTGTCCAATCCTAGTCTTCCTTGGTAGCACAAACCATAATCACTAGTGCCACACAAATACCTAGAAGCCCGCTTCACTATTGTCCAATGCTCCTTCCCTGGTTTTGACATAAACCTGCTCAATACTCCTACTACATGTGCAATGTTTGGTCTAGTATAGACCATTGCATACATCAGGCTACCAACTGGACTTGCATATGGAACACGGTACATATCCTCTTCCTCTTCTTGTGTCTTGGGACACTGTTCAGCAGATAACTTTACACCTACAGGTATAGGAACCTTCACTGGTTTACTATCCTGCATATTAAACCTCTACAGTATTGTCTCGACTTACTTCCTCTGGTTTAACCAGAGCTTCCTCTTTGCCCAATCTCTTTTAATTTCCATTCCCAAAATATAGTTTACAGCACCAAGATCTTTCATGTCGAATTTGGAGGACAATTGGGTCTTCAAATCCTGGATAATTTCTCTTTCATTTCCAACCAGCAACATATCATCCACATACAAGACTAGATAAATAACATGGTCACCAATTAATTCAAAATACACATAGTGATCTACTTTGCTTCTGGTGAAGCCAAGTCCCTGTATCAATGTATCAAAATTCTGATACCACATCCTTGGTGACTATGTTAACCAATACAGAGACTTCTTTAACTTGCATTCCAGTTCTTTCTTACCCTTCACTACAAAGACTTCAGGTTGCCATGTAGATCTCCTCTTCTATATCCTCATGAAGAAATGTTTTCTTCACATCCATCTGCTCTACGTCAAAATCAAAAGCACCAGCAATAGATAAAAGTAACCTAATAGAAGTTACCTTGGAAACAGGAGAAAAAATATCACCAAAATCAATTCCTGACACCTAGAAATAACCTTTTGCTACCAACCGGGCTTTGTGTTTCTCCACCTTTCCTTCTACATTTGTCTTCTTCTTGAACACCCATTTGCTGCCAATGGGTTTCCTTCCAACCGGCAATTCCACCAGATCCCAAGCCTCATTTTTGTGCAAAGATGCTATTTCATCAACCATGGCCTCTTTCCAGAGTTTTCCATCCTCTGAATCTATTGCTTCCTTCACAATCCTGGGATCATCATTCATAATAGATAAAGAAAAATTTGAATAGAAAGTAGATGGACTACACCTTTCTGGCTGCCTTCTTTCTCGAACTGATCTTCTTACACCTGGAGTTTGTGGCTCTTCATCTTCTGATTCCTCCTCTGCTGTAGAGTCTGATTCTTCCTCCTTTAGCTCAAACTCTATCTTCTCGGGTTCCTTTGGTTGGACTTCATGTTTAATAACATCTTTCACCTCTCTGAACACACCACATCTCGGCGTGTACACAACCTTCCTTGTTGCTAGGTTCCAAATCTTATAACCCTTTAAACCATCCTTATACCTAATAAATATGCACTTTCAGATTTATATCCAACTTGGTTTGTTTCTCCTTTGGAACACATGTACATATGCATCACATCCAAATACCCTCAGATGTGAAAGAAGAGGGTTTCTTACCAGTCCATACCTCTTGCGGAGTCTTATCCTCCAACGCTAATGAAGGTGATCTATTGACCAGGTAACATGTTTTCTCCACTACCTCTGCCCAGAATTCTTGTCCTAACCCGACACCACTAAGCATGCTTCTTGCCCTTTCCATCAACGTCTTGTTCATTCTTTCTGAAACTCCATTTTGCTGAGGTGTATATGGAGTAGTCTTCTGCCGTGCTATACCACACTTCCTACAAAATTCTTCAAATTCCTTAC
Source organism: Pinus taeda (assembly GCA_000404065.3). Classification (NCBI taxonomy): domain Eukaryota; kingdom Viridiplantae; phylum Streptophyta; class Pinopsida; order Pinales; family Pinaceae; genus Pinus; species Pinus taeda. Next base: position 10,973 of record APFE031513068.1, read on the forward strand.
TACAAAACTCTCCATTGTTATCTGTTCTCAACACCTTTATCTTCTTCTCTGTCTGGTTTTCCACCAGATCCTTAAATTCTTTAAACCTGTCAAAGACTTCATATTTCTTCTTAAGGAAATATATCCATGTATTCCTTTATAAGTCATCTATAAATGATACACAGTACATAGACTTACCCAGTGATGGAACCTTCACAGGTCCAAACGCATCACTGTGCACAAGCTCTAATATCGGTTCTCACTTGATTCTGCTTCCCATATACACAATTTTCACAGAAATCAAAATCCAAAGAGCTATTACTGATACCTTCTACCATGCCTTTACCATGAAGTATTTGAAGGCCCTACTCTCCAATATGTCCAAGCCTTTGATGCCACAACATGGTCTTCTCTCCAAAAACCACTAGATTTTCTGCTCCACTTTTAGGAACCAAAGAACTATTGCACCCATCAATAACAGTGCTACCTTGGATCTTGTATAGAGTTCTAATCCAAACTCCCCACATCAATACCAGTGCTCCCCAAACCATTTTGCAGGTATCCTTCTCAAACACTGTTTTTACACTTGCATCATCCAACTTGCTTACAAAAATCAGATTTCTGGCTAATGCAAGAGTATGCAGAACACCCAGAAGTGTTATAACCCTTGCACCTTGCAACTTCCACTTTACTTTTCCATGACCAAGATTTCTACCCTTCCTATCATCCCCTAAGAAGACATCACCACCATCGTATTTCTCATACTCATAGAACCACTCTCTATGGGGAGTGAAGTGAAAGGATGCACTTGAGTCAATCAACCATGCCTCATGATCTACATGTGTACTTGAAGAAGCCAAGTACACATCCCCACCTTCATCTGAGGTGGTTTTCGCCTCTACAGAAGGAGTATCATCAAATCCCTTTCCTTTATCAGGAGCTTTAGATTTACAGTCCCTTTTGAAGTGCCCTTCCTTTCTGCATTTCTAGCACACCACCTTTACAGGTTTTCCTAGAGATTTAGATCTCCCTCTAGATTTAGATCTCCCACTCGATGACTTATTTTTGTTTTTGTTCTAGGACCATCCTCGTATAGACAAGGCATCACCATTCTAGCTCTCCATACTTTTCCAATCTCATCTCCTCCATCAACAAGGATGAGACTATTTCATCAAAATGTAAGGAAGTTGCATTGCTACCTATTGCAATAACGAGACTATCCCACAAATCTAGTAGAGAACACAACAAACTGATGCACTTATCTTCATCTGAGATTTTAATATCAACAGATGCTAACTGACTTACCACATTATTAAATGCATTCAGATGCTCTGTGACCGAGTCTCCATCTTTCATCCTCAAGTTATACAGCTTTTTCCATAGGAACAGTTTATTCACCAGAGACTTAGATTGGTACAAAGTCCCTAACTTGTCCCACAAAGCCTTTGCCGTAGCTTCCCCTGATACATTCAACAATACTGAACCTGAGGCACACAATCATATTGTGCTCTTTGCCTTCTGATACAACTTCTTCCATTCTTCATCAGACACTCCCATTGGTTTAATACCTAGATTTACCATGATCCACTGATCTTTATCCACCAACAGATCCCCATCTTGAGTTTCCACAACTCAAAACTCTGACCATTAAATTTCTCCATCTCTATCTTTCCACTACTCGCCATCTTCTTTCACCACTGGAATCGATCTCGCAGATCTCCCACTAAACAAGGTCTACCACAGGCCCAAGCGAAAACCCTCAGCAACAAAGGCATCCCCTGAAGCAAAAACTCCTCTGATACCAGATGTAGGTTTTAACCCCGTATAGAAATTACCTGCATACGAATTCTAAAACACAGAAAATAAACAATGCGAGAGCATAACACATAAAACACATATACACAGAGATTTTCCCCTAGATCGCAAAACTGGGACTACCAACATGATTTTTCATTATATTCCTTTCAATGTTACAATACATTTATATACATGTTGAAGCACCCAATACCATGGACCGAAAACCATCGCGTCCAAAACCATGGATTGAAAACCATAGGTAGGTTCACCCAACCTAATATAGGGTCCAAAAAAAAATTCTCCAGGGGCGTTGCCCTAAACCCCGTAGAAGGGGGCTACCCACCCCCCTCAAACCCACTTGTGACCCCCCCGCTACACAATCGGTGCAATGAAGGCGGGGCTCCACCCCCCTATAACCCCCCAGTTTACTATAACACAACCCAATAGCTTCTAGTATCTTATCTAACTCCAAGAGAACATTTCCTTGTATTTGGGATTAAGGTGATACGACCTCTACTTAATAGGCTTCACGTCCAGTTTCAAAGTGATTTTCATCACACCCAAGTTGCCTATGATGCTCTTCAGGCCTGAAAAAATTGTAGAAAAAAGATCCTGGTACTTACAAAGTAACTCAACAAATTTATCTGTTGTGGCATCATCCCAGTAATCCCCAATCTTCACAACTTTTGGCTTTCAGTACAAACGTTCACTTGCTTGGTTTTAAACAGTGCAGTGATGTTCGGGTTTTCTATTTATGGACCTTCAACTTTACGATGGTCTTCAAATTATAAAATATTAATATTTCTTGGATCTTCATCCTCCCCCTCAGTGGTCACATTATATCATTCCAGCACATGGCACAACTAGGTGCTCCAATCTGGCTAAACCAACTCCAAAGGTTCCTACGGAATTCTGAAGATCACTGCCTCAATCTCCTATAGAGATTCATTAATGCTCTCGAATCCTTCTTCAAAATTGAAGGTCATCAAGAATCCTTCCCTTAATATATCCCACTATGTGATGTCATGGCAAAGCTCTGTTTGTAGATACCAATTCAAAGGAATTGTATCCAAAGTATGACAGAATAAGTGCACCTGCTCTGGTTGCGGCTCCGTTCCATAAACTTTAGTCCACTTCGCTAAATTATTGTGCAGATCATTCCTCCAATCATATTTCTCAGTCATTCAAATTTTAGGATGACCAAATCGCAACCTCATCATCCTTCTGTAATCTTGCCATTCATTGAAGCTATCCTTGTGCGTAGCCCACGATCATGCGAGCATGGCATGCAACACCAAATCTAGTGCTCGAAAGTGATGATACTCAAGGACTTCTAGTTCAAAGGCGTCCAAAAAATTATCTACGTTAGTTAAACCATCCTAAGAGGGTAAATTTCTTACCTCTGATGACACACAGTGCAATGATTTAGTCATCATGTTGCAGTGCAACATAGATACTTCATGCAACCTATTCTATGAGTGCTCCAACTCTTCATCTAAATCTGAGGTGAAGGAACTTTCTAAATCCCATGAAATTTATCCATTAGTCATTGGATTAATCTAGTCTTGATCTCGCTCAATTATTTTGTAGATCCAATCCAAGTCATCATCACTTTCTTTATAGTCGTGAACCATTTTAGTATAGTGTGGTCCTTCTGTAAGGTCCAATGGTACTACCACCCGAAGTGATTTTCTCTAAAGTGACATTGTCCTATTTTTCAAATTGATGGCTCCATTCATATCTATCACCCAATCAATTCAAAGGAATGCAAGGTATGGATTGTTGTCATCGACGATCTCCATTACTTCAAAATCAGCCAGTGCGCTCACACCTTCTATATCCACTGTTACTCCATGTGATCATCCCATAGGAATGATCTTCTATTGGTTTTCCATTCTAAGCTAGATCGGAGACCACTGTAGTACAGGTCTCCCCATTCTCTCCCATGTCTATTTAGGCAAAATGTTTGCATCAGACCCTAGATCCAGAATGACCTGGTCCATCTCATAATCTCCTATTTCTATGGTGAGCCTCATCTCATGCCCTATTCTTGCCTTATGTTTTCCAATCTTTCTTACTACGCAATGCCCATCAAGAGCATTTTCTTTTCCAACACATTTTTTTACTAACTCCTCCAGGCCCTTCATAGCTTTAGTATCGCTCAACAACTTCATGCAAGTCACCAAGAATATGGTAAGCACAAAAGGATCAACCTCTGTAGGCACGTTAGTCTCTTGTACTCTATTCTGACTTCTTGAGGTAGACACCTCAGCAAATATTTTCTTGGCCTCCATAAACGTTTCCTTCACGTGCTCCAGATCAAACCCAACTTCCTTTTCTAGGGCCTTGTGGACCCATCCATCCTCTTCATGTTGTTTTCCCTTATCGTCCCCAGTTGTTATCTCACTTCTCAGTATGATATTCACATTCGGATCTTCCTCGTGTGGCTCAGCTTTCATCATTTGTAAGTTCTGCGTACGTTGCCAAGGTTGTACCTTCTTCTCCTACATCTTGGCTATCAACACATAGCATTCTTCTATAGTGTGGTCAAACTAGCTGCAGTATTGACAAGATGGGAGTGTCTGATTCTAACACTCTCGCTCGTAGTGCCCTCGCATTCCACAATTTTAACAAATAAGCTACCAGGGACCTCTACTAGGTCCTCCTCCTCCTCGGCCTCGTCTCCTTCCTTGATAAACCCCATGCACTCCTCCTGCACCCTGATACGGAGGTCAAGTTTTTGCTTGCATTCGGTAAGTAGACATTCTTTCCATCATTATTTCATAGCTGCGACAGTGGCACTCATCATAGCCCACTAACTTGCAAAATTTTCATAACAACTGTTGTGGCATTTAAATGAACTTTTGAAGTAAGTGGCAATTGTCTGTTGTGTGTTTTCCAGTCACCTGACAAATATCGCACTATAGCGTAGCCCCCGCACTTGGTCCTGCTAGAGCTTCCAGCCTTAGGGGAATTGGTCCCCCTCGTATGATATAGTTCACAAATATGGGACAGTGGTCTTTATCATGCCCTTGGCTCTTACATTTCAAGCACCAGACTTCCTCGCACACCTTGGGTTTATTCTCCTTCTCTTTCTTCAAGCTCTGCAACTCCAAGCAGAGGTTCTGCAACTACAAGTGAATATGTTGGACTCCCGAAGTCGCATCCTGAATAGGTGTTGCGTGCAATCTCATCACGATTTTCGGGGATTCTACCTAATTTCTTATCTTCTGTTGTGACAAAGCAATCCTCAGATGGGGCAGAAGTGAGGCTATAAACAATTCGCAGTGTTGACCATATGTGAGCTACATATTAGCTTTGTGGATCACACACTTCAACCTTTGATCTAAATCCCAAGGCATTTCATCAACTCTCATCGTGATTTCCTTAAATCTAGCCATTGGCTATGAGTCAGACTTAGGCTTACTAAACTCTCTGTTTAAAGCATCCTTAGTCTCTGTTAGCGTTGCTACAAGATGATCTACACAGTACTTAATATACCATGTTAGCACACAATCCTGTAGAGAAGTAACTAACTGAACCTTCTTTTTATGTTATCATCAGTGATCTATTGCATGGTCCACACAACATTCGCAACAAACTAGAACTGATTTGTATCTTTGCTCCCTATACCCTTGAAAATTGGCAGCTTTATTGAGTTTGACATGTTGGATAGCGATGGTGGTTGTGGAGGTGTGGGCGAAGGTGTATGCTGTGGAGGTGAAGGTGGAGGTAGAGTAGATGGATGGTCTATCCATAGAAAACCCTATCTTATTAGCTGGACAACACTCCATGGTGAGGTATGTATTGTTCCCTCATCATCGCTTGAAGGAGGTCCAATCAGTGGGCTATATTGAAGACCTTATTTTTCCCAATTTCTAAAGATTTTTCCACTTCGCGTAGCTCCAAACATCAAGGAAATGGCATAACTCATTTTTCACACAAGAGCTTCTTAATCTAGGTATTGAGATATTTCATATACTTACCTCGCAGTCCCTTGAAGAAGCGTCATTCTACTTCATTGTATATGACTGAGGTATCAACCGCAAACTCTATAACAATTCCTACTATAATTCGATCAAGCCAATGGTCTACAACATGCGTGATATTGTCTTCAGAGGCTTCCAACCTTTGCATTAGCTCCAAAGTCCACACTATTGGACTATCAAGCCTCCACCTTCCTTAGTCATCTGCTAACTTAGCTATCCACTTGTATAGTTTGATTGGTAAGGCGCAGAACAAAACGTCATGCATTTCTATGTACAAATATCTATCTAACCACTACTCCTTTGATAGGCACGGATTCTTGTTCTCCTATGCCACAAATTCATGAATTTTTCTATCCAACCACATCTCAATTTCCTTCTTAGTTAGATTCGAGTGATGCGACATAACACATCTCCTTAAGCAGATCTCGGCCCTAGAAATGGAACCATTTGTTGGATTAGTGGGTCCCGATCCAGGTTCAAAGTTAATTGTGCCAAACAAAACCCTACACTACTGGCCCTCCCAGCATCAACCCACGTAGCGTAGGCTAAAGTCTCACCCGAAGAAGTATGGTGGGATGATGGAACCAAGTTTCCGCATAGAGATGAGTGTGATGTCTTTTATTGCCCTAGATCTTCCTTCACGTAGATCTATAAGCCCCTAGGGCCCAGCACTGCAACTCCCTTTAAACAGCCTCTAGACCTTCGCGAAGGTCTACAATAGGTCATTGCGGACCCTTAACAGGTGAACCATCCACTTACGCACATCATAAAATACCCCTAGATCTGAGCTCGCGTGGATCTACTTAAGTATTTAATAAACATAAGAGAATGTATTATAATCTTCACGAAGGTAATTAACATGCATTACATATAGTTAATAAGACTTATCCCATAGAGTCATGCATCAATAGATCAATATTTCATAAAGACATTATTCCAGCACAACATATATCGAAAACATAAATAACAAAAGTAAACAGATAAACACAGAGATTCCTCAACAATCTTCTTATTGACCTTCAATATGGTATTACAGATTCAAAACTTCCCTACGCACTCAGCTATAGGGGTCCACACACTCAGCTACATATCCTTTCCCCTTCTATCTACTGTTGGTTGCAGTATAGGGCTTATAAAGGTACCAACATTTAATTTTTCAATCCGAAAAGTTCATGAACTTCGAGACGCAATACTGGAAATGCCAGAGAAAGACCCTGGCAACCTGCAAAACAAATGCTAGTCTATCTTGCATGTTAATCTCATCAATAAATGAAATCTTGCACTAAAAGAGAATTCATGAAAACACCAACCCAAACAATTAAATCATGCTGGAAATAAAAGTAAATTAACAATGTGAAAGGAAATTCAGAAAGGAAATCATAATTGGAAACCAAACAGTGTTGACACAATATCGAGAGACTGTAAATACTGGAAGGAATTCAAAAGAAATTCAAAATCATTTTGCATGTACTAGTTTTATGTGAAATTAACTTGAAGGAATCGGCAAGTAAATATAATGCGTAAATAACTTGTGAAATAAATTAAATCAATATGAATCTCTCGCCTTCCTTATCCCTGAAAATGAATCATGTAGAATTGTCCAGAAGTTAAAGGGAAACTACAATACCAATTAAACATTATCATAGTGAAATTTCCCTTTTATACATGTTGGCTTTGTGTTATAAGAATCATAGCTTTAGATAATATAAACTTATATGTGATTGTTGCTTAATGACGCACGAGTTAATGATTAAATGATTTCACCATTTCATAAGTATTCAAATGCATAACATGAAACTAATCAAAGCACAAACTGGTCGATTCTCAACCAGAACAGAGGATTCTTATTAAAACTTGTAAAGGCAAGATGTTGCAACATAATAAAATATTGTAGTTCTGATAATATGGAGAATGCAATCGTTATTTAAAATATTTCAAGTGCAAATATAATTAACAATTCAACAAATGAAATAGTGTGTAGCAGAACAACTTGCAACAAATTAACTTTATAAATGAGAATAAAAGATTACAGCAAATCGAATTAATTCAAGAACTGGAAATAGAACATCTTCAACAAATTAGATAACACCAATTGAAGGTAGAAAGAAACTATAAATAAAAAAATAAAATTCACACAACAAATAAGAATTGAAATGCTATTTAGTTTAAAAGATGAGAGCGGTGTCAAGCTGGTCTAGCAACCAACCCAACCAGTTCACACCCTCTTTGAGTGCCTGGTTCACACAAAAATTAACACCATTAGATGTAGAAAATAAAAAAACAGTTCATGGATAAAAATTGCTTCAATTAACTCTTGAAAACAATATTTTACATGATGCATACATCAGCTTAACTCCAACAAGCAGGAGAAGCGATCCACAACTAGAATCCACGTGCTACTACATTGGGACAACTTATCCTCCCTTCTGTGCTTCCTTCATTCTCTGTGTCTATCTCTAAAGCTATCTTGATAAATTAGCTCACTAATTAACATCTCTCATTGCCACTCCAGAAAATCTATTATATATGCATCAGATTACAATTGGGACTCTTAATTGAAAACACAAGAGGTAGATCATCGATCATAACAATTTGCCATGAATAAAATTAGTTTGCGACTGAATGTAGAAACATGGATGATTACAGTGAATCGTTCCTCTTTTCCTGGAACAGTGTTGTTGCTGGACTCCATGGAGGATGGGTGCAACACTATATCATAAACACTTGGCATAGATGTGGACATGGCATTGCATTGACTCCAGCATTGATGTGGCTGCAATTTTCCAGATTTACATAATACGTACTCGTTGACTCAAATCCGCATTCCATTAATGAAGCCTTTCGTGTACCATTTCCATTAAGAAAAATGCCTCTTAAATAAATCATGTCGCTTGGTTGGATCATGATGCTTCAGCTCCATGTATACCATGCCACTAATGGCACCTAATGGAAGGAAGACGGGAACCATTATTCTTTTCACCTTATTTCTATCGGACTCGCACCTTACAGGAAATTCTTATTCATTGACTGTGTTGATCGGGAGGTCGAGGGTCACCATGAAGGGAAGAAAAAAGATCAAAGGAGCGTTTAAGACACTTGAGGATCGGTGGGTTCGATACCTACACTAAGACCATCTTTTTTATCACGCTTGAAACTAGCTCTGAACAAATCTTATAATCATAACCATTAGATATTGGCAAAGAGAACTTGTTTCATTCAAGTAATTTCCATTGCAAGCCTCTTTGAATTCTTATTTCAAATTAACAATACACAGATATATTACTACCCAAATCACTTCATCGCCGAAGATACAATTCATGATAAAAGAAACTTCAATAAACTAAAGGATGTTCTGGTGAAGCAATTAAGAACAACAACACAGAATCGTTGGACTCATAGTGTAGGAACGTGAATGTAGTTCAAGAATCCTTCATAGTACATGAAGAGATAAAATGGTGCAGGGAGGTAAATGCAATGGTGTAGGCATGTCCCAAAGCATAATCAAACCGGTTTTAGTCCTGCAACATACAAACCTTAATTAAACTCTTGTTAATGCTATTTTAATCCTGTTAAAACAAAGAAGTAACAAATACACTTTGAAAATAATCATTTATCCAATCGACAGCATGAGAGAAATAAATAAAAATAAGACAAAACAGAGACCCAACATCCCCCATGCTAATCATCTTGTGTTTCCTCATGCAAGGAAATCCAGTATTGTTACTTCCTCACAAAAAAACAAAGTTAGAAACATTTATAGGTATTCAAAATGATGCACCTGCAATTTTGCATGATCATACTTCCTACGCTAGTTAAAGCATGCTCTAAAAATAGAGTGTTTGCTGGACTATTTATTTGCTTAGATTGATTTCAAGAAAACCTAAAACGAAAACTGCGATAAAAAACTAGATTTCACAGATGGTGTTATTACTTGAATAGAATAGCTAAATTTTAAAATTTCCAAAAGAATATCTCGGAGGCATCCCTTACCAGAAGTTACATGTTAAAATCATCATTGTAAATATGAGTGACATGATTTAAACGTCATGGTGTTAAAAGTAGACATAGTAATACCTTCCCCTAGTGACCATTTTACCATTATCCATGTATATTTGAAGCACCTCTTGTCTGGGCATAGTGAATTACCTACACTAAGGGTCCCACATCCATAAAAATCATTCCAAAAAGATAGAACTCCAAGGTGTAACAACAGAAGTATTTTAAAGCAATTCTCAAAGAGATTGATAATGATTTCAGGGAAATAAAAAACAACCAAGTAAATTATAGTGTAGAGTTAACTTTAATACCATAGGCATGGCCCTACTGCCAACAGGTGTCCATAGCCTCAACAGGGGTGCCTTTTAACCTTATGAAATTATTTTGTCCAACCTATTAGATATAGATTCAAAGTCACTCAAGAACACTTTAATTTTTCTCTTCTTGGAAGTTAATTGAAGGTTGTTGTCTTGGCTTGGTAACCAGCTATCAACAGTGCCAATCACGAGAACTAACAAGAATGAACAAGTTGGCTTGCGATGAGACCTCTCGTCTCCATTTTTTTCAACTAAAAGCCATTACCCTGGCTTGGTGACTAGTGCAGTAATGTCATTCTCCTTAGGACCCATGAGCATAGTAGGTCGGCTCTCAATGAAACCTCCTATCCCTCAATTAATTCGCTTATGCTTTTTTAGAAAAAGAACTCTAATTATGATTAACCTCAAATGGGTTACTTAATAGATGGGGAAGCAAATCTACTCTTTAAGTGTGAAGGATGGCATGAAAAGCTTTTAATTACTATTCTTTACTGGTTGGTCATGCTACCATAAGAGCTTATTTTAAAAACATCTTGGATAATGACCAAAAATATTCCTTGAGTTGATCATGCCAGGGTTCTTTATAAAATCTTATTATAGTTTTGTAGCAGTGGTCCATCATAGGAGGTTTCTCATTGATCCCTTCGAAGAGGACTTAAAAAGATGTTTTGAATAATAGTTCCTAAGGATAGGAGAAAAGTATTATATGTAACTTATAACAATATCCTTGACTAGCATGTTAATCCATAATCAAAGTCACTTTAAAATATGAGGTATTAAGTGTAAATTTCTTTTGACAAGTGTTACCATGAGAGTGCATGATAATATAAATTTCAAAAAGCTGTGCTTTTAGGGAATCACAAGTTCAAGAGTGTTGTTATGCATCTTTATTCATCATTCTCATATTACCTTACCCTATTTTTAAAGAAATAAATATCACCTTTAAGTGAAGGCATACTTCCAATGAAGCCATGTGTGTAACAAAATGTTGATTATACTCACACTTATTTTTAAAGAATAGACTTCAAGACGTACCAAAGAATGAGAAACCAGTTGCTTCAATTGACATGGCAGAAAGAGTTTCTGAATGATGAAGAATAAGGTGGCTTGATGACTACTCCAAACTAGGAGTCAATGGAATCAACATATGTATGATTCTCCAACTAATGCAAGTCTTCCATAGTTTGATAGTCACTCTCCTGGAGGCACAAAGAATCTAGTGAAAGACAAAAGAAAAGTCCCTCAAGTTCAGGCTCAAATATTTTATTTTCAAATTGACAAGAATGGTTGAGAGATATTCTAGGGTTTCGAGTTTCATTAAAATTTTTAGAACAAGTTTCAATGAAGGATTGCTCCTCTGGTGGTCTTTGAATGATAACTTCCTGGGGTGAATGTTCAGCAGTAATGGGGGAAGTTTCCAAATTCATTCCCTTTCCAAACATGGAAGATGTATCATTTTGTTCAATGGGAATAATAGGTGTTCGAAACTGTTGGGCAACTTGATGGTTTAGATTAGGGTTTATGATCTAGTTTGGGCTAGGGTTTTGGTTAATGCTTGGACTAAGGTTTTAGCTTGGATTGGGATTAGGGTTTGGACTAGGGTTAGGTCTAGGGTATGGATAAGGGTATGGACCAGGATTAGGGTACAGATTAGGGTTTGAATGAGAGCTACCGTATGGGTAAGGAGTAAGGAGTAAGGTAAGGATCATGATAAGGGGTGGGGAATGGTTTAAGGCTAGTTGCACATGCAGTTGGGACCATGGAGGAGGATAACTTAATGGTGCATTGGAAACAAATTGTGTCTATTGTTGGTGCTCATATGATTGAATTTGCATGGGAGATTGCCCTAGAGATAAGGATACAAAAGATTCTTGAGGCCATGGTGATACTTGGCTCAAGGATGAGGGCCAAGGAGAGGGCCACTACGACCATGAAGTAGGATATTCGATTGGTAGAGGATTAAAATTTTGCCATGAAACTATACGATTATAAACATGTTGAGGAACCTACTCAGGATGATAAACATTATTCCAAGTATCAAATGGTGATGGGTTTTGAATTATACTTGGTAGTTGATTTGATTCCTTGATTTCCTGAGTATCTGCATAATCTTGGTAGTTCTGGGAAATTTTAGATGATCCTCTTCACAAATTTTGCAAATTTTCAGGCTACTAAGTGGACACTTTCCAAGGAGGTGTTTCTTTCTACAGTTGGTGTAAAATATAAGTGGTGGGTTTTCATCCTACTCCCACTCCTCCTGCAAATCATCCAATTTCGAAATCAAAGATTTAATAATATCATTTTTATGTTTAATCAAAATATTAAAATTTTCAATTGTTAATTCTTCATCAGATGAAGTGTATGTCTCTGTAGCAGCATAAAAATTTCTCATTAGATGATTCCTAAAAATACCATTTCCCTGTCTTTAACAATCCAACTGGTACATTCATTAGCAAATGAATGGTGTACATATATATATATATATATATATAGATAGATAGATAGATAGATAGATATGTAGGTTGGGGAGTTCTTACAACATCAGAGAAAATGAGAAACTTGAAAAATAGTGCAGGAAAGAAATAAATTCAAAGAGCATAAAATTGCAAGAGAAACTAGGTGAAGGAAAAAACTAAATGCGATAGATCACCAAGGTCAATCCCCTAAGCGCCTCCCCAGTAATGGCGTAAAAATGTTGCATGCAATGTAGGGCTTATAAATGTACCAACATTTAATTTTTCAATTTAGAAAGTTCATGAACTTCGAGACACAACATTGGAAATACCAGAGAAAGCCCCTGGCAACCTACAGAACAAATGTTAGTCTATCTTGCGTATTAATCTCATCAATAAATGAAATCCTGCACTAAAAGAGAATTTGATAAAACACCAATCCAAGCAATTCAATCATGCGGAAAATAAAAGGAAACTAACAATGCGAAAGGAAATTTAGAAAGGAAATCATAATTAGAAACTAAACAGTGTCGACACAATATCGAGAGACTGTAAATGTTGGAAGGAATTCAAAAACAATTCAAAATCATTATGCATGTACTAATTATGTGTGAAATTAACTTGAAAGCATCGGCAATTAAATCTACTATGTAAATGACTTATGAAATAAATTAAATTAATATGAATCTCTCGTCTTCCTTGACCCTGAAAATGAATCATGTAGAATTGTCCAAAAGTTAAAGGGCAACTACAATACCAATTAAACATTATCGTAGTGCAATTTCCCTTTTATACATGTTGCCTTTGTGTTATAATAATCACAACTTTAGATAATATAAACTTATATGTGATCGCTGCTTAATGATGCACGAGTTAATGATGAAATGATTTCACCATTTCATAATTATTCAAATGCATAATGTGAAACCAATCAATGCAGAAACCCGTCAATTCTTGACCAAAGCAGAGGATTCTTATTAAAACTTGTAAAGGCAGGATGTTGTAGCATAAGCCAATATTTTAAGTTCAGATAATCTAGAGAATGAAATCGTTATTTAAAATATTTCAAACGCGAATATAATTAACAATGCAACAAATGAAATAGTGTGTAGAGGAACAACTTGCAACAAGTTAACTTTAAAACTAAGAATAAAAGATTGCAACAAATCGAATTGATTCTAGAAATGGAAATAAAACATCTACAGCAAATTAGATAACATCAATTGAAGGTAGAAAGAAACTGTAAATAAACAAATAAAATTCACACAACAAATAAGAATTGAAATTCTATTTAGTATAAAAGATGAGAGCGGTGTGGAGCTGGTGTAGCAGCCAACCCAGCCAGTTCGCACCCTCTTTGAGTGCTTGGTTCACACAGAAATTAACACCATTAGATGCAAAAAATAAATAGGCATTTCATGGATAAAAATCACTTCAATTAACTCCTGAAAACAATATTTTACATGATGCAAACATTGGCTTAACTCCAGTAAGCAGGAGAAGCGATCCACAACTAGAATCTATGTGCTACTACATTGGGACAACTTCTCCTCCCTTCTGCACTTCCTTCAATCCCTGTGCCTATCTCTAAATCTCTCTTGATAGATTAGATGAGTAACTAAGCTCTCTCATTGCCACTCCAGGCAATCTATTATATATGCATCAGATTACAATTTGGAACTCTTAATTAAAAACACAAGAGGCATATCATCGATCATAACAATTTACCGTGACTAAAATTAGTTTGCAACTGAATGTCGAAATAGGGATGATTCTGGCAAATCATTCATCTTTCCCTCGAATGGTGTTGTTGTTGGAGTCCACATAGGATGGGTGCAACGTTGCATCATAACCACTTGGCATATATGTGGACATGGCATTGCGTTGGCTCCAGTGTTGATGTGGCTGCACTTTTCCAGATTTAGATAATATGTACTCGTTGACTCAAATATGCATTCCATTAATCCATCCTTCCTTGTACCATTTCCATCAAGCTAAATGCCTCTTAAAAAAATCATGTCTCTTGGTTGGATCATGATGCTTCAGTTCCATGTATACCATGCCACTAATGGCAGCTGATGGTAGGAAAACAGGAACCAATATTCTTTTCAACCCATTTCTATCAGACTCGTACCTTACAGGAAATTCTTATTCATTGACTACATTGATCGGGAGGTCGAGGATCACCATGAAGGGAAGCAAATATATCGAAGGAGCGTTTAAGGGACTTGAGGCTCGATGGGTTCAATACCTACACTAAGACCATCTTTCTAATCATGCCTGAAACTGGCTTTGAACGAATCTTATGATCCTAACCATTAGAGGTTGGCAAAGAGAACTTGTTGCATTCAAGTAATTTCCATTGCAAGCCTCTTTGACTTCTTATTTCAAACTAACAATACACAGATATATTACTGCCCAAATCACTTCATCACGGAAGATACAATTCATGATAAAAGAAACTTCAATAAACTAAAGGATGTTCTGGTGAAGCAATTAAGAGCAACAACACAAAATCATTGGACTCATAGTGCGGGAACATGAATGTAGTTTAGGAATCCTTCATAGTGCAGGAAGACATAAAATGGTGCAGGCAAGTAAATGCAATGGTGCGGGAACATCCCAAAGTATAATCAAACAGGTTTTAATCCTGCAACATACAAACCTTAATCGAACTCTTATTAATGCTATTTTAATGTTGTTACAACAAAGAAGTAACAAATAATCTTCAAAAATAATCATTTAGCCAATCAATAGCATGAGAGGAATAAATAAAAATAAGACAAACCGGACACCCAACATCTACCGACTGCTTACTTTCCCTTTTTTCCTCTCTCAGGCATAGACATGCCTTAGACTCTCTAACGCACACGTATTTATAGCTTGTTACATATAATCCCATGGTCCGCAGACCATGGGTGGATCTCAAAGCCGACTCAACTTTACATAGACAAGGGGCTAAAACCCCTTTTGACTCCTAACTATCTACGTTCTCCACATCCACAAATTGCAGAGACATTACATCTTTTACCAAAATGTACATCAATACTTGGGTTTTTAACCCCAAAACTAACCCAGGGGACCCCATCCCGACAGTCATCCAATACCACATCCATGTGATCCTTCCATACGATGAAATTAGAGGTGCCTTCCAAGGAATACTTTAGCCTCAAACCATTGAAGGTCATCATCTCACCCCTAAAGAGATCCTACTGCACTAATCTCTAGATTTGAACCTCCTGATAAACAACTTCGAAATCTCTTCTCTGGTGTGAATCTTGTTTTGATACCATGTAGAAATTATGGTGTATGTTTGCAACTTCTCATGAATTTTTAATCAAAATTACAAGAAAAAATCCTACTTTACTGCTCTGCGGAATTCAATTCAACATTTACAACATCAATCACAATCATACAATTATAAATAACACACATGTACATAGTATTTTTCCCAAAAAGGAATTTTCTAAATACCCCAATGCCTGCTTTCATTAATATGATAAATAGAGATGTATTACAATTTCTTTTCTCAACTGAGCACAACCTGGAAGTGAATAACCTATCTCTTTGCTCATTGAGAAGCTATGACCCAAATTAGTCAATTTTTGCCTCTGCTTGAGCCCCTATTTCCTTGCATAATTCCTTGAGAAATTAGGCCCTATTATTTAGGAAATTTTCCAAAATGTATTGCATAATTCCCAGGTTGATCATCGAATTACATGCAACAACTATACTCTCAAGACTAGTCTACAACTGATGTTATACTACCTTGTAATCTCCACCATAGCTGGGGAAATTGAATTCTCTACATGCATTGGCTATTTTGAGCTGATTGATCAGTTAACTAGATGATCATTGAGTTTGACTAAAGTCCCATTGCACAACTGACCTTCCAATAGTTCCTCCAATAGTTGGAACTAGTTTAACTAAAAACAACTTGACATAACTGAACTTGATTGAAAAAAATTAGAAACCACACATGCTTAAATGAACTCTAACCCCTCCAACTCGAATTTACTAATTAAAGTGGGTGACAAAAGCCATGTTGCATAATTTAACTACATCCAAGTTGTTTGATGATGTGGAAATTCGAATTTTCTCAATTTAATCAAGGAAAAATCAAATTGAGAATTTCTTGTTGCATTTTTCAACATGTATAGTTTTGGTGACCATGTTTAATTATTTCTTATATTAAGCATGGGTATACCAACATTAGGGATGATCTATATCTGATTGATATTTGGTTGTTTGTACCTGTCTTAACTAGTTCCTTGGTTGTTGGCTCCTTATTGCATTATTACTTGGACCACCATATCATAGTACATTTCAACCATTTGTTTCTCTTCTAACCTCATACATTAGGGGGAATCTGTTATAAACTTATTTTTTACCCTTATGATTAGATAAAAACCTACATTAAACTCTCACCATTTGAGGGTCGAGGTACCACACCCATATCCTTAGAAAGCTTCACCTTCAAGCCTCATCGCTCCATGTCCTTGGCAACTTAGTATAGCATCGATACCTACCAGTTAAATGGAGTGATGGAACTATTTACATAACAAGTTTACTTTAGAAAAGAGACAATGTAGGGTCAAATCTTCAATAATTGGGTTTCCCAAGATTATAAACTGAAACAGTAATAACCTAACAATAGGTCAATAGTTCAAGGATTTATGCTAACTTCTTATGGCCCTAGGTATCTAGATTCATCCTCCTAGATGAGAGGCCTATATAATGAGAACCTTCTAAGGGGGAGAGGAGAGACGAAAAAAAAAATTATTATTACCCTTATGTTGGTATAACTCCCAAGGCCTTGTTTTTTTGTGATGAGACCACTCATAGAAATTAAGCTAAGGATAAGGAGCTAAGGAATGTAGGAATGATGTGTACAACACTAAGGTATATGTAAACCATTATTTTGTTAATAAAAATACTATGAATTTTTCTCTCCTAATTCTCATCTCTTTATGTGTGAATTAATATTGGATCCTATTATTATCTCATTAGATCTATCACCAACACAAAAGACCATTTTTTAGAAAGAATTAATTTGATTTTCATGTCTATGATGTGCATAGATTACATTAGTGAACAATGGAAATGGGATCTCTAAGATCTAGATTAGGTTTTGCTAAATCTATTATAGTTAGATCTCGCGTCAACTAGCAAAGGACAAAGGTACATGCACTCTTCCTCTCTTTTCATTTATGCCATGTATCTTTTGTGGTAGACCTAGGAGTACCATGTGTATTGTTTGCCTCATTAAATAGTAGATATAAGGGCAAGATATGTAAAGAAACAACTCCTTTTCCAAAGGGAAACTTTTGGACAAACATATTGGTATGATTTTCCAAATCCAACAAATCAAGAGAAGTAATAAATGGAAGTTTATTATGGTAGAATAGTTCTGGAGGCCCAATTCAAACCCCATGTTCTCCCCATAGCATAGTTTTTGGGGGTAAGCATGTGGATAAAAGGATTAGTAGTCCCAGGGTTTTGATGCCCTGGACCAAGTGAAATGGAAAATGGATTATTATTCCTAGTTTTATTTCCTAAAGGTACAAAGTAACTCCCAAAAGCATGATTATTGATGACACTATATCCAATTCTAGAATAAAAGCCTCTTAGAATGAAAGCACCCCCATATGTAAGAACATTCATGGGCAAAGTGGTACCAGCATGAACATCTCCTTTGAGATCCTATTCCTGCCCAAAGGCACTTGGACCTCTAGGGAAAGGAATTTTCCCTAATGATGTACTACCCCGAGGATTATATGATCCTCTGAAAAAACTACTACTCACATAGATACTAGGAATAGGGAAAAACCCCCTAACATACTCCCTACAAATGATAGTCCTAAACTTGAGATAGTAAAAATAGGTATAGTGGAACGAAGTGAGAATATCCTAGCTCCTAGCTCCAAGCTTGAATTTTCCCACACTAAATACAAATCTAGTAGGGTGAATGCACATTGAAATATTGGGGATACTAAATGGGCTTGTAGAATAACCTATTAGAATGCCCTAAAGAGGGAATGGGGATGTAAGTATCCTTGGAACGAATGAACCTATCACACTAATTAGAGGTAATAAGGACATCATAATAGACATACTCGAGATAGATGGTGAAGACTCCCATTATGGAAGGACTACTCTCACTAGCTATGGAATGAGAGAACAAGGTAAGGGGAAATTAAAGTTTAGCACTCATTTTTATGAGTAAAGGTTCAAGAGGATTAGTCAAAGGTGGATTTATGTTGATTGACATAATTTCATCTATTTCTTCAAGTAAAACTTGGTCTTCCCACCTTTGAACTAAAAACAATCCTCTTACGTTCATTTTGACCTAAATCCTCCCTTAGCAGAGTTATCCTACATCTTTGTCATGGTGGGACTTCCTCTTTTGGAGGAACGTTTTGAATCCTTTGAGATCGATGGAAAATTTTTCTAGCCACAATGAACATATAACTTTAATTAATTAGAAAATACACCCTTACAACTAGACTCAAACCAAAAATCACACCTCTAACTAAAAAATTCTAATAGATAACAATAGAAAAACTAAAGGATATAAGAGGATTCTAGAGATCATCTTGGGACAATAAGGGCCTAGATCCAACCAAAAAAGGTAACAAAAATAGTTACGTTAATATCCCTATACCATCATTTATCAACAAAATTGATGTCTCTCAAATGATACCAAGTGTCACCCCTTATGACTACTAATATGGTGATGTAATGTCTATCTCAAATACCATGATACTTCCAACCACATTTATCTAGGTAGGTTCCCTAAAGAATGGAAACTATGTACCACTTTGCAATCAAATCGTTGGGGGTAAGCCATGGGTTTTAACCAAATTCATGGGAAAGGAAACTTAAGTAAATGCATGGAAAAGGAAACTAAGTATGAAACATCTATCAGGGATTTTTCATATTGAACCCATGCCCCCAAGAGATCACCATATGCCTATAATCCAAAAAGCATTAGAAAACAAATGAAGAGGGGATAATATGTCCACTTTTCCCCTAATAAGGACTGATGCTAAATTATTGCATTAGAGGATCATCATAAAACAATCAATGTGATAGTGGGTATTTTCACTCTCTAGTGATCTCTAGATTATGTTTTGTGGCCTTGAAGAGTTTCCTCTCCAACCATATTTCAAGGCCCTATGCCATAATCTATGTTGGTTTTCTATAAACAAAAAAAGAACTAAATAGCTTTTATTAGTGCTTATAATTAATGGTTATTGTTACTCAGAGGGTATGGAATGCAACTTTTATGTTGTTTTAGAAGACTCTTTTCCAATCCTAAAAATGCACACTACACATATGATGCATTTATTTCGATTCAATGAAATCTATTTAAGGGAAGGTAAGAGAGATGTTTTATTTTTTGAAATGACAAAATAAGCTAGACACTCTCTCCATGATCGCTCAAGAAATCCAACTTTTCAAAGAAAATTGATTACTAATTTTTTTAATTCAATCTAAGAACACCAATGCAACTAGCAAAGAACAAGCACTCAAATTCAATAAACAAACCTTTTTTTAAATGAGGAAATGTAATTTTATTTTTTATTTTAAAAATAAAAATATTTGAGAGCGAAAATGTTTTAGGGCATAAGATCACTGAATCTTTCTCAAAAATGCCATACCATATATCAAAATAGAGCTAATAAAATTTCCTACCCATTGGTTATGGACTAATGTGAATCAAATTTCTGTATCAAAAGATATTTAATTTATGTGTGCGTGTGTGTCACAAAAAATCAAATTATGTATAGAAAGTTACATAAATTAATATGAAATTTGCAACCCAATTTTTCCACTTAATTTTATTTTTTAATAAATTTTAAGTCAGGCCTAGATCTAATGGATCAATAGTGGATCTAGCTAAAAAAACAATGTAAAAATATATAGAAATCACCATAAAATACTTAAGGAATAAAAATAACTGAGAAATTTGAAAGGAATGAGGAGAGATTAATAGTCTTTCCCCAGTGGAGTCACCAATTCTATTTGCATAAACGTTTTGTCTTAGTAAATGATTTATTGCTCCATAGACATTGCTTCTAGATCTACTAGACAACAATAATAAATAATAAATGCAATTCCCTTAGATTACACAAAAACTTTTCATATTCATTATAAAAAGAACATAAAAAATTGGAGTACCTTTCCATTTAATTGGTTAATGTTGTTTTCTAATTGGACCAGTCGCAATAGACCTTACTCCAGCTCTAGAGATCCTACTCCTACTAGCAATCGTTATAACCTACACACATCACAACCAAGCAAGGAAAATATTATTCTCTAATGAAGAGATGTTAGTGGATAAATGTTGATCTAATCATAAACATAATAAAACATTCAGATCCAAACCTATAAAATTAGGAGTTGGGGCGAACACATCATAGAATTTATATTAGTAAAATTAATTTTCCTTACTATAAGGTCACTCCTTCCTAGTCATATTATCTCTTAGCCATCCTTAACTTACTATGAAATTACTAGTTATGGTTGAGCTCGCCACAAAATTACTTGTTTTGTCTATGGCACGGTTCATAAGGCAGAAAGAAGAGTTCTTCAATACTAATAGCATATAGATATTTCCCCCATGTGCATATACAAGATGTGGCTTCTTCCATGGAACTTACTCTCAGGACTAAGGGTAAGTAATAAAGAAAGAACTAATGCATTTTCTTATTTTGTTAGAATGCCATTTCATTCAGGAACATTACCTAATGGGAGTCTTTGGGGCCATGTTGGTTACTTAACAAGCATATACTAGAGGCTAGGTGCCGTACTATCTTTATTTTGAATATGGGATTTAATATAGGTTACCTTCCCAGTCTTTTGTGAAAAGGATGGAGTTATTATACATTGGGAGCCTAAGCCGGGGGAACTCTAATATGCCCTTGTCAGCTTTCTATGGAAACTACTGGAGAGATAGAATAGATAATGATAGACCACCTAAGACTAAGCAAGTGCCCAGAACTAACTATCTCTCTATGGCCTAAAGCTACTAAGCCTTTAACAACTGGGCTGCATGCACAACCATCATATAGGTATTCTATGTCTTTCTATAACCCTCTATCTCGTGGAAGGGTCTCACTATATAGGATTTTCATAGATCTAGGAGGATTAATTTGGACACCTAGGGCCAAGAGAAGTTAGGCTTGATGGCATGTGAATTAAGTGGATACAATTCATGGATAGACTTGATGGCATGTGAAATAAATAAT
Organism: Pinus taeda; assembly: GCA_000404065.3. Classification (NCBI taxonomy): domain Eukaryota; kingdom Viridiplantae; phylum Streptophyta; class Pinopsida; order Pinales; family Pinaceae; genus Pinus; species Pinus taeda. The sequence goes on from APFE031513068.1 coordinate 32,758, forward strand.
TACAAGTCATGTGCATGTTTCATACTCAATTATGATCTTTTCCCAACTCACTATGAAATTTATTCTCAATTATGAGTTTCTCTAAATTATGAAATAATTATTGTTTCATAATTATGAAATTGTGACAAAATAGTTATGTGAAATTACTCAATTATGTACTTTCATCCTATTGTAGTGGCTACAACCACCCTCCAAAATTTTGCCTTAGCTTCATTTTGGAGCCTCCCTACCAGCCATCCTCAGTAGCATGTCTTGAACTGTCAAGTACACAAGCTTCAGTGGTTTTCTAGTAGCATGACAACCTGTGCATGATAGCTTGTTGCATTCCCATCACAGGCTTCTTCCCTGGACTTGGTCTAGCTACTGGCTCACCACCTCCCTGAAGAAATTACACAATTCTTGAGGGGAACCAATCTTCCCTTCAGAAATTGCACAATCCTACCTGTCAACCTTCCTAGAGAAAATTGCGCAATCTAGCCCAGCAGGACCACTCAGCCCAGAAATTACGCAATCCCTCTGGGCAGCTAGCCCAACTCCCTCCCAGAAATGCACAAATTTATCCCTCAAGGAAGCAAGCTATTACATGTGCCATCAGGTTGACCAGTTCCACCCAAGACCAAGAAAACTTGACTTGCATGCATGGGTTATTTTTTCACAAAATAGAAAAAAGAAAGATGAAAAAATCATCCCTAGATTTTAGGGAGCTATTTTTAGCAGCTGGAGGTTACATGCAAACATCGTTTTAGAATCATTCCTCCATGTGTCACTTTTTCCTAGATTTGTGGCATGCACGTCATGAGCCTTAAATTTATTTATTTGATGCTTCGGAGCTCACTTATTCACATCGATCTTGGAGCTATGACATCCCAAAACACATTGAGGAGTCTTCAACACATCCAACTCATCTATTAACAGGTAAGACCGCTTAACTTGTCTTTTGCAACATTTCTGTCACTTTTTGTTTTTTGGCTTATGTGAGTGTTGTCTGCTTGATTTTTGTGAACTCTTGCTGTCATTTGTGTGGATATTAGCTTGTAAAAGCACAATTTCAGTTTTCATTAGCATCTCATTACTGTCACATGCATGACACTGATTTGCACGAACAGTCATCGATTCGGTGACTCACTTCACACACATGCATGTTGTTCCATTTCCTAAATCTTGCATTCACTGTTTGCATGCACGATCATTCACTCCTACTTACACTCAATATCACCATGCTTCCACTTCTTCATTTTCTTTCAGTTGACCATCGGCGGGGTTGGTCTGGGAAATCTTAGACCATAGTCCACCTCACCAAGCTAGCGTTACGAAATCTTGAGAGGGAAGGATCTACCTTCCTCCAAGAAAATGTACATTTCTACCTAGCGACTATCCTCCAGACTTGCATTGCGCAATTATGAGAGGCAGTGACTACTCGCCCAGAAAGTTGCGCAATGCAGTCAATGGGCATGCAACCCTTGCCAGCTGGAATTGTGAATTGCAATCCCAACAGTCAGCAGGGTAGTCTAGATTGTGCATTACGTAATTCCAGTAGCCTCCCAGCAGTCTGGACTACCTTTTGCAAAGTTCTGGTAGCTAGTCTCCTCACCTCCCAGGGAAAACTGCGTAATCCTTTCCAGTCAATCCCCAGGCATGTTGCATTTCATTCCTCAATTTTGCTTTGATTTTAGCTGACAGATTTATTTCCATGCATGTCGCCATGTCTCCACATATAGCAGGTGTTTTTCCATCGCTCAGCAATTCAGGATCAATGGCCTCCAAGAGAGCGAGTGAAAGGACACTGACAGAAGCGCAACTGGAGTAGCAGTTGAGCGAGTGTCTACAAAATTTTTGATCTATGAAGACACCAAGATTATTGTAGACAAGGAAATCAAGTTGAAATGGAGAGAGGTAAATGATGCATTTGCAAGCACATTTTGGGAAGACCTCAAAGACCACCAAGTCTATGTGAACATCCACATGTCTGGTTTGTACCGGACTACATGCAGGTATCATGTGTTCCTACGCATGGACATGATATATTGGACCGTCTCGCACACTGATCCTGAGATGATGAAATTGATTAGCATTGGCAGGATGAAGATTGCTAACTTCAGGGCACAGGATTATGATTAGATGTACCATATTTCGAATCTAGTGACCAACATGGAGACACCCTTCAACATACCTAGCAGCAATGTGAACTCCAGGGATATCTTGAAGAACTAGGTAAAGGAGTCGGCCAAATTCAGGATGACGCCCAACAAGGTTTATAAGACGAAGATACTATGGAAAGTGTATCAATACTTGGTCATCTTTGCATGTCGCTTGTATGGTCAAGAGAGCACAAAAACCTTCCCACAGAGTTGGGTGATCACGTTAGACCAACTAGACAGTGAAGGAAAAACATGAAACTGGTCTGACTCGTTGGATCACAGGCTGAAGGGACAGGTAACAAGAGATCAGCAGCCACTTAAAGGTCAACAAGTAGAAATCTACATGTGTACTTACATCTTGGATGCAATCTGTGCCCATCAGGGGTTCTTGGGCTTGAAATGGGCATGTACATAGGCGAAGACCTCTGTGAACACTTATTGTAAAATGTTGTCCGAATGTAGCTTTAGAGAAGTTATCACATAGCTATCAGATCATTTTTTCACCTCGATGTACAAGATGATATTTGAGCAAGATCAACCTTACATGCCAAAGGTAGCAATGGAGGCACTGATTGATATAGTATATTAGTATGCTTCACCGCATGGCACCTTCATACGGATGTATAGTGCGAAGAAGCCTTTGCATGTTCTACCAAAGTTTTCCTTGGACAAGTTCATCTTGTAAGAGGTGTCATACCACACCTTAGCAGGATTGTCAACTAGACTGTGCCGGAAGAACAAGGCACCTTGGCCCACTCTTCCGTTGCATATCAGGTTATACGAGATATAGAATTTGAATCATGCAGATGTCGAAGTAGAGGAGATCAAGAAATATCCATTTGACGTGCAAAACTACAATCTGTATGACCTGCATTGTCTTGTAAAAGATCACTGTGCAAGAGTATAGTTTTAGTGGATCCACAGGGCATGTCATTGGGTGGAGGAAAACCCATCGAGATATTGTTACAGCTTTTCCAAACCCAATGAACTAGTCAATATTGTTGTGGAATGGTTAACGAAGCAGCATGAAGTAGCATCTAGGAGAGCACCACCAGCAGAGGTAAACATACCAACGTGTGACAAAGGGAAGAATAAGATTGTTGACAGCGTGCAAGTGGAACAAAGCTGCAATTTCTAAGAATACCCACTTGTGTAGAGAACAGCTTTGGAGATAGAGGCGAAGGGGAAACAATGCAATTGGAGGAACGCGCAAAGGCAGAGAAAAAAACGAAGAATGGAGGAAACAGAGAAGGAGTTGCATGAGTTGAAGGAGCCACTCTGGAAGGAACAAGAGCTGTGTATACAGGAGAAGGAAGCGCAACAAGAATAGGTATAGCAATGGATGCAACATGTACAGACAGATGAAACTACACTCGTACAGGTAGTCAACTCATCTAAACAGCTGGCACCAAGCAGATAGCGTGAGCAGTCACAGGATCAGGACTTCGCTCAAGAGATTAAACAAGAACTTGCGCAGATGGATGTGAACATGGAGCAACAGGAATTAGAGAAAGATATCGACCTCATGCCTCACCACCAAGAGCTTGACCCACCATCTTCACCGGATCCAAAAGCAAAGCAAGTCCCAAGTGACCAAGGAGACACTGAAATCCTTGGAGACAATCTGGAGGGAGAGATACACAACATCTCTTTCGATGGGTCACAACATAGAGTTGTGCAATATCATAGATTGTCAACTCCAGATGATCACACATATCCTACATAGTTTGAGGAACGAGTGATCTTGTCCGACATGTGCAAGAATCTAGCAGCATTATCCAATGCGACCAAAGCATATGTTGAAGCCACTAGCTCGAGTGTTCACTTCTTGATAGCTAAGAATGAGTGAATGGCTAAGGAGTTACAGATGGCCAAGAAAGGAAGATAATTGGTTACAACATCTACCCGAGTAGAGTTGAAGAAGGAAATATTGGATGAGGTATTGTCCCTTGACACAGTCATGCAGGCATTGTATTCCATGTTTGGTACCAAGCATAAGGCAGTTGTCCATCTCAACAGTTGGCAGCAGTGATGTGCTAGGAGATCATGTATCTTGTTGAATGTGTATCCTTCCATTGATTACATGCAATCATGGACAATGAGATACAAGGGAGCCCCATTACGCTTGCCCAAGATGATGAAGCCTAGAGTGATCAAGCTAAAGGCACGTATCCAGAGTCAGATCTAGAACTATGAAGATCTCTTGTAGCTGATTACTAGTCTACAATCTTCCCATGAAAGGGTATTCAGGAGTATGGATGTTGTTGTGCGTGCACACACGATCCCATCTATTGGTACACTCACCCAAAAAAATACAAAGGCACAAGTCTGACCGGAGATTGACTCATAATTTGACGAGTTGATGTGCATAGCCACCAACCCAGACTTGGTGATCAGCGCAGACACCATGCATCAATATGTTTCTAGTCCGCCTGCACTCAAGACAATGATGCGTATGTTTTCAGATGAATTGGATAGAGGAGCCTGAGTAGTGTACCTAAATGCTATGGAGGCAAGAGTTCATTTCCAGAAATATGTCACCTTAGAGTACACAGAAACCATCGCAGACTATCGAGCTTGGAATTAGTTTTCTATTGTCAACCACCATGAGGATGTTGAAGAGCTAGTCTTCCCACAATTGTCCAAAGCATAGTGATGTCTTGCATGGCTTTCTCAAGCCTATTTTGTCTCACATGGGTACATGTGTAGATTGTATGTAATGTCTTGTCAAGTGGAAGTTCAAGTGTTGATAATTGGATGTAACAATCATAAAGTAGATGAAGATTCATGAGGGTAGATGAACTATCACAAAGGGGAATGTCAAAGGCCACCCCAGCCTTTGCTATAAATAGTACCTCATAATTCATTGTAGAGGATTTTGGTCAACCAAGCTTCCGATAGGAGTATCTTAGAGAGAGCTTGGATAGTATTGTAACGAGCCTTGGCTTCTCCACTATGCAGAGCTAGTATATCTCTTTGGAGGAGTAGGCGGCAATGATTGTAACATTCTGCTATCGAAACTAATGGTTGGTGATGGTTGTATTGTATGATTGGAACTTACACTTCTCAATATAACAGAGCCAACACGTTTCATGCATATGTCATATTGTATTTCAGCTATCTTTTTTACTCTAAATGTTATACGTATCTGTTTTGTTACACATGCATGTGTAGCTATTTTCTATATACGTATGTATGAATCTTACTAAAATGTGTTGTTGGTTTAACTATCACTTTGGATTGCTAGCTTACTTGCCTTACATGTTGTGATGCATCTTTGCTCGTGTGTTCCCTTCTTAACTACGTGCTTTCACAGGTTTCCAAGGGGCACACTTACCTCACCCTCCATGTGTTAGAACCTCTCATGCACCTTCCTTGACTTGCTGCATATGTCACACCCTTACTACCAATAGGGACATCTTACTTGCCTCTATGTGAAACTGCGGACAAGGAGATATTGTACGACCCATTGCTGGGACTCTGTTGATGCCTCGAAAATCACTGCATCAACATCAGGGAAAACCACCCGGTCTAGACCTTAAAGGCAGCTCCTTTTCCATTTGGTGTGGTGGCTCCGACTGGATGTAATGGGACCATTTTCCCAATGAGTTGTAAATAGGATGGATAAGTGGTTGATTATCTATTATCTAATGATAATGTTGAATGATTTATTCTAAAGTGCAAGATTATAAACAACTAATCTATCTCGAGAAATTTCCACTTTAGTGCAACTTTTGATGATCTTTATATACAAACAGGCATATAGATGACTCTATTGGTAAAAAAAGACATTCATTTATATGATAATTACTTTGTTCAAGTAGTTGAACAAAGTAATCATTAAAACATTATTACACTATTCTTCATATATCATTGACATAAATATGATTGAAAAGCTAACATTCCTTAAACATTCAATAGTGATAAGTGTAAGGATTGTTGTTAAAACACATATATATATTCAATGATATCAATATTAAATAAATGTCGATTCATATAAAAGAACGGAGCAAAGACATAGATAATAGTACCATATGTAATTCGGATCCCTCCTGATGTCAATTGCATTCAAATTCCGTCTTCTAACTTAGAAACACTCTCACAAAAAGCAATAGTGCATATCTCATCAAAGCATTTTTCATTAAAAATCAAGAATATAGGCCCAGTCTTCATCAAAAAAATAGATCAGAAGCACAATAGTGTGACTTCCCGATCCAAGTTTTATACAAAAATTTAGGACCCTTTCTAAAGACATGAAAGGCTCTATAAATACTATCTAAGCTAACTGACTATGAAATAAAAATGTTATTAGGTGGTATAACCAAATCATAAATATCTCCTTAAAATATGCTTGCTTGTAGTCGGTAGATTGATTCACTATTTCGACCGATCATCCTTTGGCTTTAGCTGGCAGATAGCAAGCATTGGTTGCAATTCTGGAGGGTGGCTCAGACAAGAATGCAGTTGAGCTGAATAAGTAGCATCATGAATTTCGAGAATCATGTAACCAATTGTGTCGATTAAACATTTCAGTGCTGCCCTTTGACTGTATGGTTTAACTAGGAAGAACCAAAAGGTGTCCCAAGTTAAACTTTGGATGCCTGCAATTAATCTTTCCTTCTTTTCCAATTCCTGATTGCATGTCTGTTCCAATGCTTTGGCTGACAACAATTTACCTGGAGTGCACTATGAAATCAACTTAGACAGATAAAGAGTATCATTAATTAACTCAATCAAATTACTGGTTGCTAATCTGCATCTTGAAGTTTCCTTTTCTACTTTCATCAATTGCGACTACCATTCTAGAAAAAGAATCTCCTTGTGTGATTCTAGAATTTTAAGCAGATTTGTAGCTTGTCCTTCACTGGTTTCTTGCTAGGCCAAAAATTTTGTTAAAGTCTCATCGGCCTATTCCGAATTCTACCTGGCATCAACTGATTTATCAATCATTGATGAAGAAATCTCACATAGGGGCTCAGCAAGGGAAATATTATGACATAGTAAATTTAACTGCTTAATCAATGCTTTATTGATCTGAAGAGCTTCGGACCTGAATTTTGTTGGTTGAGGAAAACTCTTGAACTTTTCTACCTGTTGTGATAGTTGAGCAATTTGCTCATCTTTTGTTTTACTCATTTGTTCATTCATTGTCTTTAGCTTGGCCAATGTTGTGGATAATTCCTTTTGTTTCTGCACTGCGCTTTGGTCTATCCTATGCTTCTCCTTAGCAATTTCTTGTTTAGTTGGTTGTTTACCTACTGCTGTGCTGCTAACTACTGTTCTAATTGCTCTATTCTCTGCTGTCTTTCGGATACCTGTGCCTCTAATGAAACAATTAACTGATCTTTTTCCTTGAGTAAATTTCTCACTTCTGATGCTTTATCCATAGTCGATGCTGAGTAAGCCTCGGAATATTGAGATAGTTTTGTGAGGTCTTCGAAAGGATTGAATTATTCTTTCCATACCACATTAGCCATCTTTGTCTATGCAGGTAAAAGGGAAGATTGATCAAGTCTTCTCTTTTTCCTTTGTCTTTTTACTACAGCCCTATGCTTAGGACTATAAAGGACATCTAATGGTGGTATTTCTTCTATCTGCAAAACAATTTCATCTGATGGATCTTTAGGGATTATCTCTATATATTTGCTTATGGGTAGGTCGATGGTTCCTTCAGTCAGAACCGTACTTGTTGTTTTCTTGTGACCAATTGTCACTTGAGGTGTACAAAAACCCTGTGAATTCTTAGGATTGCTTATAATGGAATCGAATTGTTGCCATTCTTTAAGGAGCTTAGGATCGATCTGAGTATCTATATCCATGTGTTCACTGCCTTTTTCCTATTCTTTCTCCTATTCTGGCTCCTATTCTTTCTCAGGAATTTTTCCCATAACAGGAGGTTTGTCAACAGTTTGTTGTTCAAGCTCGCTTGACTAGATTGTTGGGGTGGTGGCTAATAAGTCTTGAGGCAGAGTTTGCAACCTCTTTTCTCTAAGCCTATTAAACACTTCTAGTCCTTCATCTTTATACCTGATCCTGACCAATGTTTTTACCTAAAATAATGATTCTACTGAGGAAAACAGGTCATCAAATTCATCTTGTTCATGATCAAACTTTCTAAGTTTGGCTTGTTCGAGAACATTATAGGCAACTTTTCTCGGATCATATTATCTATTGGGGGTGGTTGCATGTTAGGCCCCTATACTACAAGTGTAACCCCTTATTGTTATTAGTACAACCCCCTTATTATATTTATGTACCCATGTAGTGCCCATATCGTTACTGTTGTGCCCCATAGAAGCCCACTATTGTTATTTTTGTGCCCTTACATTATTATTGTTATGTTGGCTCTGATTATGTTATGACCCCTTAGACTCCTATATATAGAAAGGAGGTCTTTTCATTTGTATCATCCAATACTTGTTCATTTATGTAATGTAAAAGAGGTTGCCTCCTCGAAGAGGATGAATTTTAAGGCGTTGATCTATCTTTTCTATCTTTTTCTTGAGTTGGTTTCATAACATTTGGAATCAGAGCTTTGGATTCTAGGGTTTTGCTGCTCCAAACAAGTCATCGTGGCATTTTCACTATATCTTTTTTTTTATGCGACGTTTCAAAAGCTAAAAAAAAAACATTTGAGAAGACATCGCGCTGAATCTCGGGTCTGAATTTTAGAGCATTTCACGCTATATTTGCGAAGATATGATCTGAAGAAGTTGGTCTTTTGCAGACTCCTGAATTACATTCCAAACAGGTGACCTGTGGAAAATCATCATAAATTTCTCTCTGAGCATCGGATTGAAATTTCATAAGAAGGTACAGAAATAGGACAGACTGTAGTTTCTTGTATATATTTTTCAGTGCCAAAGGTTACAATAGTGACACGTGGCACTTCATACAAGTTCGCTCTTCTGGAAAGGTCTATAATCAAGTCATCTTGGGAGATTGTGCATAACTCTTTCTTGGAGAATCCAATTTGGATCAAACTAGTGGCATTAGAAAGAGGACACAGAGGGCTACTACAGGTCGCAATTTCAGAACTTAAAGATCTAAAAGTACAGAGTTACAGTCATTTCAAGATCGAGCTCCTAAAATCAAGAAAACGCAAGATGAGGAAGCTTGATGGCAAGGATCCGGTAAATTGGATACTTCAGATGGAGCAATATTTTGATCTACATGGTGTACCACTATTACAAAGTTATGTATTGCATCTTCATATTTAGAACTGGATCAACTTTTATGGTATGAAGGGCTTTGTTCTCATAAACAACTTGTTACGTGGTCAATTTTCACAGAGGAAATGATCGCACATTATGAGGATACAAAGAGCAACACCACAACAATTCGAAAGAGTAAAAGGGATTTGTGACATAGTGGAAAGCAATTATGGAAACCAGGAAGCATACCCCTCACAAATATAAATATGGAAGTGTTGTTTCTCCCAACCCTCCACAACCTACAAGGGTTACACCACAAAAATTGGAAGCAAAAAGAGAAAATGGGATTTGTTACAATTGTGACAGCAAATGCACTAAAGGTCATAAGTGTGCTGAGAAGAAATTATTTTACATAGAATATGAAGAGGAGGAAGAAAAGGATCAAGAAACATCAAAAGAAGAGGATATATTCCAGGACCTCACCCCAGAGAAAGAAGAAATGAATTAGACCATATCTTGTAAAGAATTGGCAAGCATTACCACTCCTCAAACTCTCAAGATAGAATGACATATCAAGAAGAAAAAGGTGCAAGAAGTGAAAGATCACATCGAGAAAGAAGAAATGAATCCAAC
>APFE031513068.1:43433-95059 GCA_000404065.3 Pinus taeda
AAGGAGGTTTTTTCATTTGTATCATCCAATAATTGTTCATTTATGTAATGTAAAGGAGGTTGCCCCCTCGAAGAGGCTGAATTTTAAGGCGTTGATCTATCTTTTCTATCTTTTTCTTGAGCTGGTTTCATAACATTGCAAGATTGAGCATTTGTATTTTTTTTGCCTCCTTTTCTGTGTGTTTGTAATCATGGAGAGTGTAAACACCGCATCTCAGAGGAAATGTAGGCCATACCTATTTCTTAGAGTTTCTAAGGGTTTTGGATGTCCCCTCTATTGTTATTTGGTAGGCCAATTCCCGGGCTAATAGCTTATCGAGCACATACAGAGGAAGGACATGGGGTCTTGTAAGGCTACCAAAAAGCCTTATATAAGTGAACTTGTCTTCTTCGAACCAATTACCAACTGCAGTCAAGTCTATCCTTGCTTCCTCGGAAATCCTCGGGGCAGGCTTATCAAAAATAGCATGATAGACAGGCAACATAAAACCATTGCAAATTCTATACAAATGATCTTTGTAGTGGGCTTTCCATAACATTTGATGATAAATATGGATCGGCTTGGGGTCTTGGGGAGTCCATCTCCATCCAAGTACCGGATATTCAGAGTTAAAACAAAGAGTATCCATAATATAAGCACTGCAATAAAAAGGGGGAATGGTCCTGGTAGTTCTACATGTATTTGATCTGAATTCAAGAATTGTTGTGGCTAATTTGTCAGACAAAATGTTTTCCCAATCCATCACATAACTATTGACTGTCGCCTCCATTAAAGGGACCATTTCAATGGTGAATTTAGCAGAGTCATGTATCCCCCACATTCTACATATCATAGCCCCGGCATAACAGTAAGGGGAAGACAATGAGTGCACAGAGTACTTGATGATTCATGTTTGTGCTTCTCTGGATTCTGTCTCCACTGCTCAATCGGGGCTGATTCTATCTCATTTTCATTTGCAAATTTTTCAAGGAAGGCTTTGTTGTATCTCTTTTCAAGCGCAGGCAAGTGATACATTTTCCTTAGATCATCAGGCTGAAATGAGCCAAAATCCCTCCCGTCAATTATGCAAAATGTTCTGTTTAAAACTGGAATTTCTTCTACCACCCATCTTACAACGTCAGTGTATGGAAGAATATTTTCTCGTGCTGCTATTCTGTGCAAATATGAACAAGCTAAATCTCTAAGGAATGCTTTCGATTTGCTAGTTGAGTCAGTTGTGGCTCCTTCTGATATTTCCTCAGGCTCCTTTGCTTCAATTAAATTGTAAATGCTCTCCCAACTAGTATTTCCAAGGCCGGGGCACGTAGTGTCTGAGATTAACCCTTTTTTGCTTGGCCCTGGACCCTTGGCTGGCTGTACTACTGTTGTAGGAGCCGCTGCTGCAGATTTCTTTGATTTCTTTCCCATTTGTTTCAAATTTCTTATTTCAGCAGAGTTCTGCACAAGTGATGGGAAAAACGTGATACAAAAAAATGCTGCTATAGACCAATATGAAAATGAGAAAGAATTACGTCGATTAGCAGGTGATAATGGATCACAATAAGATTGTTGCGGATAAAATCTGATCCTACCCTTAACCACTTCATTGATTAGCCGCTTAACCTGCCAACCATGGTAAAGGAGGTTTTAATGCCCATCACGTCGTTTATATGTCAAATGATTCATTCAAGCGTGGCTTAGATTTCTTTGGCAGATAATCATAAGTAAACCGCAAATCGGCGATCGGTAACGTGAAAGGAAAGGCTTTAATATTTGTTTTAAACATTTCCGATCACCAAAAGGTGATATAATGCATGCAAACCTTTTAAGTATGTTCTCGAGATATGCGCCTTATTAATGCATCGCAATCCGGGAATGGATTTGCGTTCTATTGCCCTGCTAATGTAGTTTCGCTGATCGCCAATTACGATATACCTTATCGCATCAGAGGATTCGAGTGTGCCTTTAATCATGTGTTGACTTGTTATTGCCGATTGCCAATAGCGTAATGCTTTATCGCATCGGAGAAATGAAGGAGGCTCTTTTAAATTGTTTCTTTAACATTTTACCTTTCCCGATATCCGATTGCAATATGCTTTTTGGATTGGAGAAAATGAATGTATCTTAGTGCATGCTTCCTTTTTTATTGCGATATGCGATCTTGTGATTGCTTTATCACAATAACGAAGAATTTTATAATTTTTTTAAACACCCACTTTATTTCTATTCAAAATGCTTTTAAAATTTTCATTTACCTTAAGTCTTTTGATTAGGATTTCTCTTATGAAGGGTTAATACCAATTTATTCACACATCTAAGTTTATTTTAAAAGGGACCCATTTCATATTATGATTTTGTATAAAGATTTTATGAAATGGGGAGTTGTTGTACAGCACAACAGAGTCCTACACCAAATGGTCTGCGGTCTATTTGAGACTTCTTACTGGGGAGATCCCCTGACATGTTGGTGGGTCCAGCACCATCAACACATCCTTATAACATCTAATAACTTCCTTGTAAGGCCTATGGTGCAAGACACAAGTATAAAAAATTTTAGAGAGCATAATAGAGGGGATTAAGGTTATGTAGTAACCTTACAAGTGACAAGTCTTAAGTAACTCCCTAAATAGTATCTCTTACTTTGTACTTGCATATTTTTGTACGAAAGAAAAGAGAGTAGAGTAGCCTCACCTTCTAGCTAGGTTTTCTCTCATAAGGGTTTCCCAAAGGAAAACTTATGTATATTGTGGATGTATATGTGTTTGTGTCTGTGTGTTTATTTTTGCTCTCTACTCCTCACATTTTAGTCATTCCATAGTATAGATTTTAGTTATTTTTTTCAAATATGTTGTGTTGAATTCTTCCAGTGAAATATCCATAACATTTTAAAAATCATGTAGTTACTTAATTTCATGCATATGCATGTACTTAGACTTAGATTCCCATGTCTCCTCCCTAAGAAAAGATGAAGGGATTTCCATGAATGGATATGTTAAAGGAGACATGAAGATCCTTCAAGTTGAAGGTACATCCTACAATAATAAATTATTAGACTTGTGTAGTAATATATAATGTTTAAGATGTTGTTTGTAGGGTCTTAGGACCCCTAACATCTTAGGCATATCATGGAGGATACAAATAATCTTAGGCGATGCTTGAAACACTAGAATTCATAGCAATTCCCCTCTAGTGTAGCCTTGATATGCGCCCAATAATCCTCTATCATACCCCATCAAGCTTTCATTTAAGGCATTAAGATTCCCATTTTGATGATTTGAATAATTCAAGAAGGCCTTGCAAGGGTTCATTTCCTAATGAAGAAAACTTAGAAAAAAAATGTGTTAAGCTTTGGAAAATTCTAAGGCAACTCTAATCATATTTTGTTTATCATATGAATTTTTTCTTCATGTGATACATCATATGACATGAAAAGAGAAATTTCTTGTGAAATGTTGAAGTGCACTAGGTTATGAGGACACATCGCATGATCAATATGGTTTCATAGTAAAATTTTGTGTAGCGTGATGTATCACACACAAAATTTTATGGTGTGATACACTGCACTCACAAAATGTTGAGGCATGTGATTTGAGATAAAGGTTGGAGGAAGGCTTGTCACATGATTGAATTTCTTTTTTCTATTATGACATGGGAGACCCAAGCTAGTAGATTGAACTATCATAGAAAGGGAAACTCTATTTCCATGTAACAGGTCACATGGTCAATTTTTTTTTATCTTGTGACATGTCGCATGGTCAAATATTTTCAACTATGCAACATGTCACAAGGTCAAATATATTTTACCTTGCAACATGTCACATGGTTAAAGACCTTCAACCTTGTGATAAGAAAATTGTGTCACTTAAAAGTTTGCAAGGCACAATGGCAGAGGCTCGAGAAAAGAATAAAGGTGGGAGAACAGAATATAGCCTATATCAAATAGAAGGAAATTTTCATGCAATGTGATATCACATGGGAGAATTTTTTTAATATGATATGTCTCTTGGCATAAATAATTATTGGCATGATAAGATAAATTCCAGAGATGCAACAAAGGAGCTTGTAAAGGTGTCATAAACCAAAAAAAAAAAGTGGATTTTTTTCCTTGATAAGAATGGAATCCAAAAGAATCCTATAGAAGTATGACATGGAATCCATATGATTGCTACGTGGGAAAATTGGATATGTTATATATAGAGAGGATGACATGGAAGGAGAAAGAACTCTCCTAATGAAACTTTAAAAGGCCATATATTTATGCTTGGAACTCCAAATTGAGCAAGAGTATAGTCATTGGAAAGTTCTTCATGAGACGAATATGATAGTGATCTTAGAAGTAACATTGGAATTGTGCATTAGATGAGAAATTTTACCTCCTTCAGGCTGCTTAAGAAGTTGTGTATGTTACATCTTGAGCCCCTAAGCCCACTCTCATTCCTCTCATGTAATCATATCCTCCCATGTTCTTGTACTTTTCCATTTGCAGTAGTTAATATAGTTTTATTATTGATATAAAATACTTACATTTTACAATGTTTAGATCCTCACCATTCATTGTATCCACAATTATATATTACACATCCAAGAATTAAAATTAAGGTATTAAATTATTATATATAATGGGAAACCATTATCCCAAAATGGTTAAACATTTGATATAAAAAAGGATATTGGCTATTTTGAAAAATGACGACCAACATACAAAGATAATTAGAAATTGTGAATAATAACTAGTCAAAATAACTAAAATGAATAATTAATAAAGCTTTTATCAAAAATCAATTTTTTTATCGATATTATTATTATTATTATAAGATCACAGCCAAGCTAGATGCCAAGTGGGTGTATGAGATCCCCTTATTTGTAGAACAAAAGACCCACCTTCACGCAACTATTTAAATGCTAAACCTATAAAGACATACATACTCTACCCCTCCATTTTTAAACTTGTATATAATATATACATATCAAAAATTATAATAACAGTTTAGACCTATTACAAATCATAAATGATTTTAATGAAATAAATACCTTCCTGACTATATATAAAAAGCTAACTTATAACCAATTTTAGAACCCAAATATTATAATAAAAAAAGCAATTTGTATGGTTGATTCATTGTGTAATATATATGCCAACCAATAAGACATCGGGTCTCTATTCACCCAGCTATGAGAGTCTATTTGAAGGGCCTATAGAGAGGCTTGCAGAAATAGTGGACCATGTGAAAACAAAATTATTTTTCGAAACTTGTTAGATTTTAATTTACCCATATCCATCCTATGAAACATCAATGTTAAGTTCTATAGTGAATATAAATTGTATTAGTTAGTAAGGCTTGATTGGCTATTTAAGTGAGGGCACTATTATTCTTTAATAAGATTTATAATTATAATAGTAAGTTTACCATCTTTATGGAGATTGTTATGACCAAAGCGCTGAAAAGTGATTATGTTTAAAAAAAGGTTAATTATATAATAATGAACCAAAAAATAATAAAATTTTATGTGTGTTTATGTTGGGTTAAAGAAATTTGTTATTAAATAATAATAAAATTATATATGCCAGAGATATTTTTATGCACAATATAATTTTTTATTTTAAAAGGTGATAAAATGTAATTTATAAATTAGTTATACTTAAAGGAGGTAAAGTATCTATAGATTTTAGTAATTAAATTTATGTGGAGAGTGGATATGTGGAGAGTGGATTAATTTAGTGAATTGTTTATGGTGTTAAAAATAAATTATTATTAAAAATTAATTAATTAGGAATATGTTTAATATATATATCTTAATAGTTACTTTCTGGTTGATTCAAGAATAGTCTGGACACTAATTTTATTAATATTTCCATCTTCATTTTGAAGATCCGCAGTTACTAGGACCAAATCAGCCATGATTTTTTATGACTTTTGATAGACAAAATCTTTTGCAAACATTAGTTTTTTTGTATATTCCATAGATATATTTTTATTGTATTTATTTTTAGTTATCAGTTAGAGTTATGTAAAAGATAGTTGACAGTCATATCAGTAATGCAGTATGGCGGCTAATTTTGCATATGCTTTCTCAGAAGCATCTACAATATGTAATTTTCAATTCAATAATGAAAGTTATGATTTTTTTGGGGGAGAAAAAATAATAATTACTTATTATTTATTATTTATTACAAAATATAAATATGAGAAAAATGTTTATAGTTTGGTTGAGAAGAAATTATTATTATTATATTATATATATTATAAGTTTTAGTTGTAAATTAAGTTTAATATAAATGATTGAAAAAAAATTGTTATTTTTTTTACTTTTACTTTATTCTTGTTTATACTATGTTGTGATTCCTTAATCTAAATTAATAATAAATTATATAAATATAATATTTTATTGATAATTTCTTTAACTAGAATGAGAACTTTATTACTAAAAAAAATGTGCTATGAACACAACAAGTATATTTAGCAAGGGTTGATTCAGCTGTTCTTTTAAGAAGCATGACTAACCATAAAGTATTTACATCCTCAAAATTTCTAGTTTTTATGATAGGTAAGCTATTATGTTGATAAGAGTATATACAGGGAAAGACATCCAAAATTTTACAAAATTTCCATAACGTACTATTAATAGGAGGAGGGAGGACATTCCCCCATATTGATTTCCCATGCTAGTGAGGAAGAGGAGAATTGAGATATAGAAGCTCTTGTGCATTAGAGTTGTTGGAAGAAGCATAATCCATAGGAATCTTATAATTGAGAGTTATAATTCTTCAACTTGTTAATGGGGAGTTAACGCTTCATCCTCGATTCTCTACATAGTGGTTCATTGTTTACTTAGAAAGTCCATGGATGTGGTCACACTAGAAACTATATGATTAAACCAAATTTGCACCTTAAGGATGTCATCCTAACGATGGCATATTCTCTCCATTAACTACCTCTATTCTTTGTTGGGAGAAGACATATTTACTTCACTCTTGTAGCTCCCTTTGTGATCTGAATTTGAAAAGGGAATGAAATGAAATACAAATTTAAAATCACACACAAAGATATAATTATACTAAACTTAATTTAATAAATAGAAATGTTGAAATTGTTTATATACAAAATGAAAAAAAAACTAGCTCGAATGGTGATAGCTTACCTGTGAGAAGAGATGTGATGGCTATGTGTCTTCCTAAATTGTGTTGCAATGAGGCTTCAAGGCCTTTTTATCATGAACAAACAACGAAAAACCCTAAACATCCAAAACCCTAACCCTAGGAGATGAAGCGCCAAAGGCTTATGGGCCTTGATGGGGTAACTTTAAATGTCAACTTCTAAGGTCACAACTTTGGCATACAATCTTTGTTTGTCATGCAAAATAACCTATTAGAAAGGTTTATCCAAGGAGAAAACATTTTGACTACAAACATCAATCAAAGAATTATTTTTGCCCATTTCCCCAAGAAAACACCATTTAGGGCATCAAAATGGCTCCAAAAGTTTAAGAGCTAAAACTGCCAAAAACAGAAAATTGCAAAAATAGGAAAATTATGTTGTGAGTTAGTGGAATGGGTGGCTGGCCACCAATATGCACATAGATCATTGCTCCCCTATCAGAAAGAAATGTCCCCATTATGTTGAGTATCTGCATGAAATGAGGAAACTTCTGCTAAACTTGGTCCCTAGTGAGCCACTTGCCTTGGTGCAAGAGTTGGCCTTCTTTGACAACCTGATATACTTGGATTATCTATTGGTGACTGCTCTTAATATTTTTTTCCATGATATGATTAGTCATTGCATGTTCAATGCAATATGGGTTGAGCTCTATTTGTGTCACATGTTCTACAATTTCTAATGTGTTTAGCAATTGTGGAAAGTAGGGTTGAAGGTGGCCCATATTAAATATTAGTGTTGGCCAAGGAATGGGAGGATACTTAGCACAAAAGTGTTGTTAACCACTACCTTGTTTATGGTGTAAGGTCCATAGAAGAGTGGCCAAAGCCTCCGATGGGCCCCTACAAGGAATTCCTTCTACAAATGTAACCAAACCTTATCTCCCTCCTGAAACTTGTGTGGCACCCAGTGTTGATCAAGAATTTTTTTACTTAACATTTGATTTTTGAAATATATCATGGAACCACTGGTATATGTGATGAATTTATTCAATAAAATTGGTAGCTTTGTTGGCTTCATACTGAACTTGTGAAAATTCTACCCGGATAGTTGCAAGGGATAGTGAGAGATCAATGGAACAAAATGGTTGAAATCCCAGGTGTTTAGGTTCTATAAAACAGGTAATAAGAGTCTTTCTATTCATTTATTTTTTTTTAATCTGATTTTGAAACTCAGGCTATGAGTCACTGGGTGTTATAGCCTAAAGTTTCACTTGTTAAAGAAGTCATTCAGTCATTGAAATTATGTGGTCAAATCAGTCTTAGGTTGGAAAGGATTTTTTCTTGTCAATATTCTATAAATAATCTAGCATGTATTTTCACATAAAGTACTCAGAAGCAGCTTTCCAACGAACTATAGTAATCCCAAAATTGATTTCCAGGTCAAAAGTTAGAGCAAGTTGAAGTTCCCCTTTCAAAACCCACAGAACAAGTGAAATGCCTAAGTATTGAAATCTCGCATCCCAGGGGTTTTGGAGAGAGAATAAACAAGATAATGGAGAAAAATCAGTGATTAGTGATCGTCGATATTGAATCGGCGAGCAGAGGTTCCAAATCCCGCATCCTGGAGGTTTATGGTCATTTGGTAGTCGCCGGGGTTGGAAATCGGTGATTCACAATGGAGGAAGGGTGGTCACATTTTGAAAGTGCCAGGATTGGGACTACAGTGTTAAAATGTTGGGGAAGGCCAAAATGATTTACAAAGAAATTGGTCCTAGGTCCCGTGGCCCTGATTATATAATTTCTACCTAAGGCCCAGGGGCTAAGTCTCATAGATCAACGACTATCATTCATTTTCGAACCCCCTGTGTTTTCAAAAGTTTAACAAAGAGGGGGGGGATTTGAAAAGTGGTTTTGATGAAACCATTTTTATATATGTGCCAATCTATGGTGAATTTTGCACCACCCGACTTGAAACTACATACCGCCAAGGGGTCCCTCAAAATCCATTAGTGGTTTTAAGGGAAAATTTTCAGGTTGATGTAACAATTGGAAAATAGGGAGGGTTGGGCCTTTTATCTCTCCTCCCAAAGGTGCGCGTGTTGCAAGTTCATAGGTTCTGATATGCCACACATTGGCTGACGTCATCATGATGTGTCCGTAAGGTAGACATGTGGCCAGCGGATTCAACATTTTCAAGGGTCAAGTGACATGTGTCAACACTCATAGGATGACACATGGCAGTGATGTGGCATTGATTACATCATGGATCGGCAATCGACATTCGGTATATGTGTGTTGTGTGTCAAAATGGAAACCTCTGATTAAAAAAAATCAAGAAAGGGGGCTTCGATAAGAGAGTTCGACTGCAGTCACAGGAAGAGCACAGGACCGGGTGCTAAGCAGAAAGGGTGATTAGTGTTTGATGATCAGAAGAAGCGTGTTGCATACCAAGTTGAAACTACTAATTAGAAATTGTCAGGAGATGAGCTCCAATGTGGGGGCTAGCCCATGGTTATAAATATTTCATAGAGTCAAGAGCTATCGGCACAAGGACCTAGGCATACATACTATGACACCATGCAGTGCATTATTATAAAGAATCAATCCTCTTTCTAGCTAAAGAGTTTTAACACGTGAAGAATCTTTGGCCCTGATATTTCACTTAAGCCCAAGGGTTAGGCACATCACAGAGTTTCACACCCCACATAATATAAAGTGGCACATACATAAAACCTTCAATTAAAAGTTCCAATATTAAAAAAGACCCTGGCACATATATGTTGTGGTCCCATGTATTACACATGGGAACCATTATAATGCGGCAATATTACAAAGAGTCCTCCCCTATTCATAGCTTAAAGGGCTTAACCCCAGAAGGCTAAGGTTATAGACATTCTATGGTTTTGATTGTTCTGATAAATGACACGGTAAGGCATCAAAACGATTTGAACACCATGGAAACTAGTTGAACATTTTTCAATAAATATTAGTAAAACAATAAAGTGAATACTTATCGGATAGATCATGTAGACGTGTTAACAGGCGTAGGCTCGGCAACTGTTGAATCATGGAAAAATGGAGAATAGAACATTTTTAAAGGATAGTGTTGTGAAAATAGCTACAACCACTCATATTTTGAGAAAGAGGATCATTATTGAAAACTAATTTCCTATTGTTAAGGCCTAAATTTTGTAGTGGAAGAGAATGAGAAGGAAGAAGCAGTTGCAGAGGGACCTGTTTTGATAAGAAGAAATGCTTAATTCGCAAAGGGACCTATTCTACTTTCAAGGAAGCAGTTCACCAGTCTTATGTTGCCTGAATACAAGAAGATTTCTTATAGTTATTCTAGGACATATAGAATCTTTTAGATCATCTTTACACTCATGAATTTGAGAGATGTTTAATTTATCTTTGTTTCTGTAATTAATTCATAGCTATTATTTTTCAAAATTGTTATGTCAAGCATTATTTAAATAGTTTATGAAGATGTAATAAGGGTTGGAATTTGAGGGGTTAAGTTGGAACTTGTATGAAGAAAGGTTGTAGATTGATATAAGCTATAAATTTATTGAAAGGAATCAATTTACAGTAATAGAATGATCTCTTTTCTAGGATTCCCATGTCAAGCAATTGGTGATGTACTTTCTCTTGTGAAATTGTTTATTCTCTCATTTTTCCATATGTTTTCTATCTTTATTGTTTCAAGAAGATTAAGGGCTGAATTTTCTTAATTGTACTATGCTCTGGCTTGTACACGATATCAATGTTTTATGTTTGATGTTAGATATAGACTTCATCTCATTACGCTCTATATTTAATTCAATATAAATCGTATTCATTCTCTTCACTCCATAGACACTATAAGATCCAAAATCTTGCCTATCCCACCCTATTACAACTGCTCTGTTATTTGTGATTGATTACCTACAGTTTATGACTCCATGTCCAATGGACTTTCCCTGCAATTTTAGACCAAACCTTTGAAAATCCCCACCTCAAACTCTCATAACTAGCCTAATATAACATAAATCTAAATCATATAGAGAGATCCCTCTCTGAAGCTAGAAGGGCTAGATCCCGGCTTTAAAAGTGCTTTTGTGGTTACCTTTGGGTTTCTCTCCACGACCTAAGGAAATTACAAAGTGCTAACATTTTGGTGACCATACTAGGGAAGAAAGGTTTTGTCATCCACAGGAAAGAGAATCAAGTTTCAGATATGATTGTTGCTGGTGGATAGTGATTAGACACAAGAAGGTTGAAAACATTCACCTAATGACTCCAAACAATGTTAAACTGATCTAAAGACTCCACTGGAAATAGGATCCAGAAATCAAAATGATTTTTCAATCTAGAAGGTATGCTCCTATGGATCACATTCATATTCCAGGTTTTCCAAATCGCATGCATGGTGTAAGCTGTTGGACTTACTTACCTACATTTAGAGATAGAAAAAGAGGACGATGTTTCTTTGCATCTAATTAAATTTCATATGCATGTTTGCAAGTTTAAAGTTAAATTTCATGAATATATTCATGATTTCCTTGGAGGGAAATGCACAATCATGGTATGAAATCTTTCCAAATAATTGTTTATATTCTCTTACGGATTTTCATGCAGTATTTTATGAGAGATATAGAGAACATCATCCTTCTTTGTTACTGGTCAAAGATTGTTGCACACATTTTGACAAATTTATTGAGGATTTGGAAAGTCTTTATGAAGATGGTCAATTTATGGATCATGAGATTATAGAGGTTATTCATGAGGGACCTTTCAACCATGAATGAGATGTAGAAGATGGTTGTTATGACACTCAAGAAAATTTTCAACAAGTAGTTATTTCTCCCATGGTTGAAAATGAAACAAATCTGTGTTTCAGTGAATTGTTTTCTCCTGAACTTGTTGATGACATTTCACAGCCTTTATACACTTTAGAAGAAAAAGAGAACAAGAAACCTAGTTTTAATGAAGAAACAAAGCTGACAAATGATAGTTTGCAGCAATAATCTCATATTTTCATAAATTAAAATGATAATTCTAGTTACCTTACATTTCCTTTTTCTCCTGAGTCTCTGATTTAGGAATATTTTATGAAAGTTAGAATTCTAAGTTTGCTAGCATAGAAACTCAATAAAGTCATGATTCATCCGTTATCTTCGGCAATAATATGTAGCAATTTGTTCCTTTAAGCTTAATTCATAAATTTCTGAAGGGGAAATTCATGAAGCCACATGAAAAAAGATTATTATCAATGAAATTATTCAAGATAATTATAAAGAAGAGAAAGTTGTTCTAGAGCCTGTGGGTATAGAATTTATTTTTATTCAAGGTATGGATGCCTCAATTGAAGATCTGCCTCCAGATTTAGATAATGAAGAGTTTGTTGAAGAAGAACAAGTTGTCCCAGATCCTATGGATGTACACATTATTTTTGAGAAAAGGGTGGTTGCCTCAATTGAAGAGGGCAATATTAATGAACTGAGTGTTACATTTTCTCTAGAATAGATTCCTCTTATTTCTCATGTGAATGTAACCAATTATGTTTTTGAATATTCTTTTGCTGCCCTTTTGAAACCATCAAAATAATGTTATTGTCATCCAATGATTGATCTCTTCCAGGGTTTGTGGAAGCTTGTACTTTTTACCAATGTTGGTTTTCAGAATCAGTTGAATCTTGAGTTACCATTCTTTTCTTCTTCCATCTACTCAAGGTAACTATGAGTAGAGCTCATTCAAGTATCCATTTTCTCGAGTGGCTACATTGGAGAGAAGAAATAACCTAGTTTATACACTTTCAACAGCGATGGACAATTATAACCACGGTTTGAAGCTCAAGGAGAAGGCCCTAAGACTTTGGTGATGTATTGTCAAAATTTACTTATTTCCTTTAAAGTTATGTAATTTAGTTTGCAGTTAGTTAGTTTTTAGTTTTGACCCCATTTCCCAAGAGAGAAGGCTACTGATCTACGATGTTCTAGACACCCCACAAGGAGGATGTCATCCCCATTGGAGCCAATGTTAGGGTCCTATAAAATAGGTAATAAGAGTTTGTTTTTTCATTTACTCATTTTAAGAATCTTCTTGTAAAACTCAGCATATGAGTCACTAGGTGTCATAGCATAAAGTTTGACTTATCAAAGAAGTCATTCAGTCCTTGAAATTAGGTGGTCAAATCAGTCTTAGATTGGGAAGGATTTTTTCTTGTCAAGCTTCTGTAAATGATCTAGCAGATATTTTCATAATAAATTAGTCAGAAGCATCTTTCCAATAATCTATAGAACTCCCCAAATTGATTTACAGGTCAAAAGTTAGAGCAAGTTGAAGTTCCCTTTCAAAACCCACAAAACAGGTGAAATGCGTAAGTATTGAAATCGTGCATCCTGGAGGTTTTGGAGAGAAAAAATAGTGGACACTGAAGAAAAATCTATGATTTACGATCACTGGGATCAAAATTGGTGATCATAGCTTCCAAATCCCGCATCCCAGAGGTTTATGGTTAGTTGGCAGTCAGCAGGGTTGTCAATCAACGATTTGCAATGGAGGTAGGGTAGTCACATTTTGAAAGTGTTGGGAATGGGCCTACAATGTTAAAATTTTGTGGAAGGCCAAAAAGATTACAAAGGAATTGGTGTTGGGTCCCCTAGCCCTAATTATATAGTTTCTACCTAAGTCCCAGAGGCTAAGGCTCATAGATCAACGACCATTGTTCATTTTCGGACCTGCTGTGTTTTCCAAAGTTTAACAAAGATGGCGGGGGTCCGAAAAATCATTTTGATGAAAATATTTTTGTATATGTGGCAATCTATGGTGAATTTCTCACCCCCCCAACATGAAACCACATACCACCAAGGGTCCCCAAAAAATCCATTAGTGGTTTTAGGGGAAAATTTTCAGGTTGATGCAGCAATTGGAAAATAGGGAAGGTCAGGCATTTTCTCTCTCCTCCCAAAGGGACGCGTGTCACACACTCATTGGTTTTGATATTCCATGTGGCAACTGATGTCATCATGACATGGCCATACAATGGACACATGGCTAGTAGATTCAACATTTTCAAGGGTCAGAGGAGGCTGAAAAAGGGCGTGTCACCATTCACATATCACACATGGCAGTGATGTGGTAGTGACATGACATTGATGACATCATGGATCAGCAATCGTTGTTCGGTGGATGTGTTTTGTGTGTCAAAAATGAAACCTCTGATTTGAAAGTGTCAAGAAAGGGGGATCTGATAAGAGGGATGGACTGTGGTAGCGTGAAGAGCACAAGACCAAGGACTAAGTAGAAAGGGTGATTGGTGTTTGGAGATCGAAGGAAGCGTGTTGCATACCGAGTTGAAACCACCGATTTAGAAATCATTATGAGAGGAGCTCCGATGTGGGGGCTAGCCCACTATTATAAATCATTCAAAGAGTTAAGATCTATCGGCACAAGGAACCAAGCTCGTATACTGTGGCCCCGTGCATTGCAATATTATAAAGAATTGTCCCCCTTTCTAGATAAAGAGTTTTAACATGCGAAGAAGCTTTGGCCATGAGATTTCACTTGAGCCCTAGGGGTTAGGCACATCGCAGAGTTTCACACCCCACATAATATAAAGTGGCACACAAAGAAAACCTCCGATTGAAAGTTCCAATATTAACAACAACCTAGGCACATATATGTTGTGGTCTCATGTATTACACATGGGAACCATTATAATGTAGACATATTACAAAGAATCAGCCCATGTGCACAACTTGAAGGGATTAACCCCGAATGGATGGTCTTATAGGTATTGTATGGTTTTGATTATTGCTATAAATGACTCGATAAGGCATCAAAATGATTTTAACACCATGGAAACCAGTTCGATATTTTTTGATAAATATTAGTAATTAAATAAAGTGAAGACTTCTCTGATATATCATGTAGAGATGTTAACAGGCATAGGTTCGACAACTATTGAATCATGGAAAAAATGAGAATAGAATGTTTTTAATGGACAATGTTGTTGAAAAACTAATTTCCCATTGTTAAGGTTCAAAGTTTTCAGTGGAAACGAATGAGAAGGAAGAAGCAGTTGTAGAGGGACCTATTTTTATAATCATAAATGCTTAATTCGCAAAGGTACATGTTCTACATTCAAGGAAGAAGTTCATCAGTCTTCTCTTGCATGAATACAAGTAGATTTCTTATAGATATTCTAGTACATAAATAATATTTTAGATCATCTTTACATTCATGAATTTGAGAGATGTTTATCTTATCTTTTTTTACGTAATTAAGTCATAGCTATTATTTTGGAATACTCTTATGTCAAGCATTATTTAAACAGTTTATGAAGATGTAATAAGGGTTGGAATTTGAGGGGTTAAGTTGGAACTTGTATGAAGAAAGGTTGTACATTGATGTGAGTTGTGCATTGTACTGAAAGGGATCAATTTACAGTAATGCAGAGAGCTTTTTTCCAAGATTCCCATGTCAAGCAATTGGTGATGTAATTTCTCTTGTGAAATTGTTTATTCTCTCATTTTTTCATATGTTTTCTATCCTTATTGTTTCAAGAAGATTAAGGGCCAAATTTTCTTAATTGTACTTTTCTCTGGCTTGTAAACAATATCAATGTTTTCTGGCTAATGTCAGATATAGAATTCATCTCAGTATGCTCTCTATTTAATTGAATCTTAATCATATTCATCCTCTTCACTCTGCAAGCACTCTATAAGATCTAAGATCTTTCGTATCCTACCATGTTATAGCTTCTCTATTATTTGTGATTGATTACCTACAATTTTATGACTCCATGCCCAATGGAACTTCCCCACACTTTTCAACCAAACCTTTGAGACATCCCACCTCAAAATATCATACTAACCTAATATCCTGAACAAAAATCTAAATAATATAGAGAGGGCCCTCTCTGAAGCTAGAAGGGTTAGATCCCATATTTAAAAGTGGTTTTTTGGTTACCTCTAGGTTTCTCTCCACAGCCTACGGAAATTGCGACATGTTAACACTAAGCTCGCCTGAAAGGGGTTGTGGCCAATTGAGCAATCAAGAGCTTCGTTGTAATTGTTTTAGATATGGGGGAGACTCTCATCCCATTTTTGTGGATGCTTGGAGATGTAAATCTGTAATATGTTCATAATCATCCTATTGATGACCTCTATCTATCCATCAGTCTAGGGGTAGAAGAAAGTCGAATTATTGAGCTTGGTGTCTAATAGTAATCATAGGCTTGACTAGAATTATCTTAGGAATATCCCATTTTAATAAGATATGATGGCATGCAGGATCCCAAAAAGTACTCACACCTTCTAATAAGAGCTTGGGAGTGGCTTTTATTTTGATACTTATCTTGTAGGAAACCATAATCGCCATCTTAGATAATGTCAATTCAGCATCTCAGGGATAACCTTCCTCAAAAATAATGGCCCCTCCTTTCGCTTGAAAGAATTTAATTTAGTTAAATAAAAATGTATTTTTAAGGGGAAAACCCTCATATGCACAAAAGTACAAGTCGACTCTAAAGAGAAATTAGGCACCCCTTGGAAGCATATAAATACAAGACAAGTCAACCTCATTTGGACACACAACGCACATTCATTATTCTTCTTCTTGGAGGTTAGATCTCTTTTTTTCTTCGGATTGGTCCAAATAGGTTTAAAATTATAGGGTCTGAGCTCACACATGTGAAAAGAATAAATTAATCTAGAGCTACCGAGTTGGTTCAACGAAAACACGGCTACAGTCACTCGTTTTATAGGGTGCTAATTGTGGCTAAAGGGTTATAACTGCACTAATGGTCATTAGCTCCCGTCGGTCGTGACCTAATATATTTTTGACTATTAACCACAGACTTTGACCATTGACCACACACTTACAAGATCAGTTTTTAGAGAATTTGACTTTGATTAGATTTGTCTATTCAGTTCATCTCTTGGACATTGTTTGGTTGGTTTTGCAGGATAGTCAAAGGATTGACTTTGACTTTTTATTGGTGAATTGGAACATTGTACTCTCTCTTTGCTAAACATTTTATGAAAATATAATAAGAAGAAGAATTTGAAAGGGTTTTCCCCCTTGTGGGTTCTTTCCCTAGTCTTTGACCAGTCCTAGTGTCTCTTGCTATTACTCTTACTTTTTCTTCTACTAACATTACATTTATTGTTCTATTTACAATCTCTATTGATCATTGGAAGATTAAATTATTTTTTTAAATATTTCTAATTGAAGATAAGAATTGGGTTAAAGTGATTTTAACAACATAGAATAGTGGAAAATTAATAAAGAATATATCAACGCTCACAAATACACAACCATTACCATGCTTGGTAGAAGGAATACTAGACATATAATCCATCAAGATGGATTCCCAAGTTCAATTAGGATTAGGCAGGAGAGTGTATAGGCCCTTCTTCTTAATGGTTGGTTTGGAGATGGTGTAAGCAATGCAACATCTCATAAACTTTCAAACATCCTATCATAGTTTTGGTCAATAAAAACACTTTTGTAGTACTACCACTATATTCTTCAAACCAAATTTCTCTATAACCCGACTGTAATGCACCTCCCAAATCAACTTGGCATGCTCACTTGAAGGAATGCAAAGGTTTCTTATGTAGCACAATAATCCATACTAAAGGTGGAAGCCTAAAACTAGCTTTCCTTTCAATAACATCTTGTAGGTGGCTCTGAATTCCAAGTTAATTTCATATTTTTATGGCCTTTTAGAGGTCTCATTCCCACAAGAGTTGAGAACTATGTCCAGTTCCATAATTGGGGGCCGACTGAGGTAGTCTATGACGTGATTGGTGCTACATTTCTTGTATTTAATGTCCAAATAAAATTAGTGAAAATATGTGGACCATTTATAATGGTTATCATTCTACAACTTCCTCTGTGTCTATATCAATTGAATAGGTTGATGATCTATTTGGATGATCGTCTCCTTCCCCAAAATATAATGTTTCCATTTCGAGTAGGCTTGCATTATAGAATAGATTTCCTTATCATAGGGGGGGTTATATTTGGATAGTATCAAAGAGTGTCTCACTATACTAAGCCATTGAATGCCCTTGTTGAGTGAGTACTACACCAATAGCATAGTCAGAGGCATCTATCTCAATCTCAAATGGTTATTGCAAGTCAATCAAGGTAAGTATTTGTGGAAATAAAAGGTGATGTTTTAGTTCAATGAATGCTTTATATTATGACATAGACCAAAAATAATTTGTTTTTTATCTACCCTTGGTAACTTGACTTGAGGGCCAACTGACATAACAGAACCCTGGAATGAATCTTAGATAGAAATTAGAAAGGTCCAATAATTTGCAAAGCTATGTTAGAGTCATTGGGGTCATCAAATCTGAGATAACTTGGATCTTAGATGGATCCACATGTACAACTTTCTCATCAATCATGCCAAAGGATAATTTCTCTTGGTTAGCACATAGATTGTGTTTCCTAAAAGTGTGAAGGACCTACTGAATATGTTGCAAGTGCTCTACCCAACTCTTATTGAAGATGAGGATATCATCTAGATATGAAACCATGAATAATTTGGTGAAAGGATGCAAGATGCCATCCATCAACCTCATAAACTTTTTGGGGCATTCGTCAAACCGAAGGGCATGACTAACCACTTAAGGAGACCCTCCTCAAAATTGAAGGCAACCATCCATATGTCAATGGGTTCTATTAGAACTTGGTGATACCCAAAATTCAAATAAATATTCCTAAAGTACTTGGCCCCATTGAGTTGGTCAAGAACTTCATCAATCCATGGAATCAGGTATCTCTAACTGTGATTTTTTTCAGAGCATGCTAATCTATGCAAAGTCTCTAGTTCCCATACTTCTTCTATACAAGTATAATTGGGCTCTCACATGGTGAGGAAATTGGTCAGATTTTCCCTTTTTTTAGAAACTCCTAGATCTACCATTTGATCTCCTAATAATACAAAAGATAGTGATAATAGATTGGCCCGATAGGTAGAGGTGTGTCGGGTGTTATATTGACCAAATGCTTGACTTGAAAGTGCAAAAATACCCCATGGGTAAGGAGAAGATGTCCTTGTACTCTTCCACAAACTTATCCACTTATGTTTTCGACACGAAGGAACCCTTTTTTAGAGGCCATGGATGTGGCCATGATCTTCCCCTTAATTTTAGAATGAATTAGGAAGAAAATAAATTTCCTAGTTTGGGAGATGATCTTACGGCGTTGCTTAGTGAATATCAAAGAAATGGTAGTAGGAAGGGATATCTATGGTATCATGTATAATTTTATGCCCAAATTAATAAAAATAGTACGAGGTCTAAACTCATACAAATAATGACACTTCCATAAGTATGGTTGGCCTAATAAAACATCACAAACTTCAAGGGGAGATACATCACATAATAACTTGTCTATGAAAGGAATGATGTTGTAAGGTAAGAAACATTTTTTACTGATGTGGAGATCTCACACTTGGTGGAGCTACTCGATGGTGTATGGTTTTAGGTGTGGTGTTTTCTACAATCCTAGTCACTTAATGACCTCTGCTAAGATGAGGTCCTTTGGAATCCCACTATTGATAATGAAATAGATGAAAGCACCCTTCACCCACATCTATGTGTGGAATAGATGCTCACCTTCCTCTGGATCTTTGGGCTCACTTTGCTTAAACTTAGTAGTGGAAATGATGGAACTAGTTTTTGCATCAATGATTTGTTTCCCCTTGGTGGATTCTAGCTTAGAGTAAGAACCAGTGTTTAACTCTGAATCTTTTAGCTCGACCACCAATGAATGTTTTACATGACATTAATCTCTGTTGTGAGTGTGGTTCTTGTGGAACTCACACCACTTTCCTATGTATTTATTTGTCTTCCCATTACTATTCTTTGCCTATGGCTTCAATGGGTTATGTTAGGGTGTTACACCTTGGCTTTGTCCTTTTCTCTGCAATTTGCGAGTTTCCTTACCCTTCTTCAGATTCACAAACCTAAAGCTCACTTCTTCTATTTATTTTTTTCTCAATTTTGACAACATATCAATATGTTGCCAAGTGAGGAGATATCCAAGAACTCCATTTCCATATGGATGTAATTGTGTAGACAACCATGACACTTGAGCACCATATTTCACTTAGATTCCTTGATATCGGACTTCATGCATAAGGTATGAAATATATTTGTGAACTCGGACACTTCTTGGTCCCTTTCTTTCAATACTATGGTCCATTTTATGTACTTGGCTTGATAGCTTCCAACAGGCTAATATTGTTCCTTAACAACATCCCAAAAATAGTTCCAAGAGGATGCGACTGAAAATGGTGGGGATTCCTCCTTGTCCCTTTGCTCATAGTACGATTCCCACTAGTCCTTGATGGGGGGGTGACCTTAAGAAGTGAAAAAGTAATATTTTCTCTACCGGAAAAATTATCGACTGAAATATTTCCTTCCAACATATTAAATCATTAATCTAGATGCTATGCATCTATCTGGCCTTCAAATGTAGGAATATCATAATTAACTTGTAACTTAAAGGAGGCATTGCCTCTGAAGTGGTTTTTCAATGAAGATGTGTCTCTTATTCGTGTTTGTTGAAGGATCTTGGAAACAATATCCACTATCAAGAATGAAATGCAATATAGCACCCTTCACCCACATCTGTGAGTGGAAGATATGCTCACCTTCCTCTGGATCTTTAAACTCATTTTCCTTGACCCTGGTGGTCGAACTGGCTACATTGGGTTCTACATAAAATAAATAAATAAAATTAAAATTAAAATTAAAAATTCCCCTTGTTTGGATTTGGCTCAGAGTTGGAACTTACATCTGAATCTAAATATTTTAACTAAACCATCAATGACTACTTTGCATGACATTAATTTGCATTGTGAGGAGAGATCTTGTGGAACTCACACCACTTTCTAGTGTCTTTCTTTGTATTCCCATTACTATTCTTTTCCTACAACTTTGATGGGTTGTCTTGGGGTGTTCCACCCTGGATCCATACTTCATTCTATGATTTTGGGGTACTCTTTCCCTACTTTAGATTCACATATCCAAAGCCTGGCTTCTTCTATTTAAATTTTCACTTGATTTTAACAGCATAGTGGTACGTTTCGATAAAGAAGATGTCTAGGAAATCCATTTCTTCATGGGTTTAATTTTGTAAACAAACACAATATTTTAACACCAAATGTCGCTCATATTCCTTGATACCCAACTCCACAGTGTGGTTCACTTTATGTACCTATCTTCATAGCTTTCAATAGCATAATAATTTTCCTTAAAGGCATCCTGAAAAGTGTTCCAAGAGGGTGCAACAAAAAATAGTGAGGATTCCTCTCTGGCCCTTTGCTCACAGTAATTTTCCCACTAGTTCTTGACATGGGGGTTTCCTTAAGGAGTACAAAAGTAATATTTTCTTTATTGGAAAATTTAGGGACCAAAAAATATCCTTCTATCAAATTTAACCATTTATCTAGAACATTTGCATCTATCTAGCCTTCAAATACAAGAATACCAAAATTAAATTGTACCTTAAAGGGGGTGGTGCCTCTGAAGTGGTTGCTCAATGAAGATGTGCCACTTTTTGGTATCCACCAAAGAATCTAAGAAAATTTATCCATCATTTCATTACTTTGTCTTTAAAGGGCTTCTTCGAGCAAAACATTGATATGATCTCCTACTCCCTCGTCTTTGTTTTCTTCTTCCATGGGAGGTCATCAGGGTCAGAGAGGCCAGTCTTGCAAGGGATCAAGTGGTTCAAGTCCCTTCTCTTTATACCCTGACTTCATTGGAGACATGCATAGAAAAATAGAGAAAGAGAAGACTATTGTAATACCATTGAAATGAATTTAAGAAAGGAATAAAATGAGATATATATTTAAAATAAAACACAAAGATACAATGAAACTACACTTCATTTAAGAAATCAAAATGCTGAAATTGTTTACATGTAGAATGAAAGAAAACTAGCTCGAATGGTGGTAGTTTATCTTTGAGAAGAGATGTGACTACTATGTGCCTTCCCAAATTGTGTTAAAATGAGGCTCCAAGGCCTATTTATCATGAAGAAACAATTGGAAACCCTAAACATACAAAATACAAGAGATGAATTGCTAACCACTTATGGGCCGCGATAGGGTATTGTTGGAACGTCAACTTCCCAAGGTCATAACTATGGCATATGATCTTCGTTTAGTGTGCACAATATCCCATTAGAATGGGATTTTTGTGGAGAATAAAGTTCGAATAAAAACATAGTCAAAGACTTAAGTTTTCTTATTTCCCCATAAAATGTTGTTTAGGGCCTGAAAATGGCTCTGGAAGTTCATGACTAGAAATGGTCGAAAACAGACAACTACCAAAATAGGAAAATTATGTTGTGAACCCATGGAATAGGTGGGTGGCCACCAATATCCACTTCAATTAGTCCTCCCCATAAAAATCAATGGTTCCCACTATTTTGAGTGTCTACATAAGATGAGGAAATTTCTGGTGAGCTTAGTCCCTGGTGAGGCACTTGCCTTGGTGAAGGAGTTGGTCTGCTTCAACAACTCGATATAGTTGGATTCTCTGTTGGTGGGTGTTATCAATTTTTTTGTATGTGATCTAATAATTCATGGAATATTCAATGCAATATCGATTGATCTATATTGATGTTAGTTGTTCTACAATTTCTTATATGTCTAACAATGGTGTAAAGTAGGTTTAAGATGGTCCACATTAAACATTGGTGTAACTCAAGGAATGGATGGATACTTAGCTCAAAAGCATTGTCACCCACCACCTTGGTTATGGTGTAAGTTCCATAGCGAAGTAGTCAAATATTATGATGGGACACTACAAGGAATTCCTTCCATAAATGTAATCAAACCTTATCTCCCACATGAAACTTGTGTGTTACCTAATGTTGATCATGATGTTGTTTGTACTTAGCATTGGCTTTGTGAAATATATCACGGACCTGCTAGTGAATGTGCTAAATGATTTCAATAAACTTTGTAGTTTTTCCAGCTTCAAATAGAGCATGTGCATATTCTATCTGGGTAGGATCAATGGGTAGTGTGATATCAATGGGACACAGTGGTTGAAATCTCAAGCCCACCTGAAATGGTTTTGATGAGTGCCAGTATTGCAACATGGATGTTGCAACTCCTAAGCTACCATCTTTACTTATCAACTCGGGGTTCATACAAACTTGGAGGTCACAGTGCTATATGCACAAGTGAAGGTGAAGGTCATGCCTATTGCCATTGTTCATCCCGCAAGAAACCCCAGAGGTTCCAAGCTAGACTTATATAGAGTCAGAAGAAGCTTAATGCTTTGATGGAAGAATAGAAAATCTATTCTAAGAGAGCTACTCTACTGCAATAATGAAGAAAACAACATGTAATGTTAAATTACACCATATCCTAATTAACCATTTAAACAACTAGGCTAAGCAGAATTGCTAAATCAACACTAACCTAATGATGCTATCTAAGCTACACAAGTAAAGAACATCAAACCATACTAATGCATAAGCAAGAAAACTAAACTAAATCTATTTTCAATTTTTTATTTTTTTAGGAAAAATCAAGTATGAAAATTAATTGTTCTTGTGGATGTGACAAGTGGATGGAAGGTGATTGAGGGTGGCTAAAAGGCTTATGGAGTGGTTGGATGGTGTGGAAGGGTCCTAGGAGGATTTTTGTGACTTCTTAGAGGCTACCCATCAATTAGGCCTCAGAACAGATTGTTTTAGGAAAACCTACAAGATGTACTAGAAACCTACAGGATGATCCTGTAGGAATTACAGAAAACCTAAAAGATACGACCGAGAGCTAATTGTGAGGATTTTGAGGTGTTGGGAAGCTTCGAAAATGTGTGTGATGAGTGGGATGGGGTGTCATAAGCTCTAGGAATACTCAGGAGTCAATATCCAAGATTAGAGATAGCTAGATTCACTCAATGTATCTAGGAGAACTTCAATGAAAAATGATGAAAACTAGTGAGGGTGATGGTGGAACAAGAGATGGTTAGGCTAGATGAAGTGGAAGGTGGCTGCTGGTGATGAATTCTGGGTCTCCTCCTGAAGTACCTGTTGTTCTTAAAACATATGTGTTGCCCAAGAACTATGCAACAAGATACATTTTCATAAACTAGAAAAGCATGAATCAATTTCCTATATTATGCATGAAGAGAGTGATAAAGGGAATGAAATCATGAGTGAGATCCTATTTCAAAAATGGAGTAATGGAAAAATATGACAATGAAATGAACCAAATGTTGAATCAAGACAAAAAACTCCAAATCTCATGCAAGAACTAGAAATCTATGTTTTTGGTGCTGCTGAAGGGTCTCTTCCTCAAGTTCCTGGTCCCAAAGCAAGGAAGTGAGGTCGAGCACCTACTTACAACCTTATGGTGATCCTTTTTCTCCTTACTAACCTGCTAATTGAATTAAGTCACAAATGGAAGCAAACTAACATGCAACCAATCTAATCTACACTGATGTAATGGAAATGCAACTACTTAAGAAAATGAACAATTAAACTATGAATCTATGCTAACATACATGTACAATAAAGAGGAGCCTTGGATGCTAGGGTTGGGCCCTAACCCAAGAGCTTCAACCCTCCGAGTTAACTCAGTGTTGGTTCAAAACAAAACTCATTCTTATTATCAAAACAATGGATTACATCAAAAATTGTCACAAGTCTTGCAGCTCGAAAATAGAGTAGATTTTTACAATAAAAAATCAGAATCCCACTGAGGTCCAAGGCCTCTCTACTTATACATCTGAAGTCTCCAATGACTTCCTTAAAATTAGGTAGGCTTGGCTCCCAAACTCGAGATAAACTGGTGCTTTGTCTTTCACTTGCTTGACTGCCTTCTAGTCCTCATGATTTGGTTGTTTGCACTCCGAGTTGGTGGAGGAATATTCGAATGGAAGGATAGTAAATGAGGAGGATTTACCTCCTATAATTCCTCACCCGTATCCCATTCGAGTTTTGACCAAGGACTTTGCCAAAATTCCTTGCTTTTATCCTTTAATCCTGCATTAAATGCACATTAGACCACAAAGAAAAATATCCAACTCTAACTCATCTCATAAAAAAATATAATCAAAAGTATCCAATAAGTTATGAGAATAGTTGGTTTGACTAAGCTACGAGGTGAATTAAGGCCCATATAATTACCTAATGATGAGGCTCATCATCACCCCCTACTAGAAGTGTTCCTCATCCTCTGAGTAACTTAGTCAATGTCCATGTCCTTCATGGCTCTAGTAGCCTCTCTAACATCCCATGCCTCTGTTGTGGTCTCTTCTTCTTGTTCATAGAAGCCTTCTTTCTTTTCTACCTCTTCCCATTGCCTCTTTTATTCTTCTTCTTTCCTCCCTTCTAGCATCCCTACGAGTAGTGGTGGACTGAGTTTTAGGCCTATCCAATTGACCTTCAACCTTTGCATTAATTGCTTATACATAGGTGTCCTGTTGAGTGCCTCTCTCAACCTTTGAGGGGAGTGATATTATCTGATCTTCAAGCTGTGTGGCTGTGTGTTCCATATTCTTAGGTAGCCATGTATGCTATCATCTCCTAGCAGCCTAAACATATCCTCAAAATGTGAAATTTCTTGCTCTTGGGCAGCAAGATATCTAGGTGCCAACTAAGGGTCATTTGCAATCAAATTATGGGTGTTGATTAGGGCCATGGGATTTGATTGTTCAGCTTTGATGAAAAGAGGTTCATTTTGCTCTCTGGTTAATATTCTTTTCATCTCTGCAACCCTTGACTCCTCATGGTTCATCCATGATTCCAAAGCCATTAATTGTAGATCTCCTAGCTTGGAATTAGGATCCCAAACATTCATGTATGTGAGTGCCATGTTGTGCAAATACAACTTAGCCATGTTGGCCCTATCCTCTAGTGTGCTTTGATCACAAAGATCAATAAACTACCTGTAGTCCTGAAATGGCATGGTGCCCCTTTGTGCTAGTGTTTTAATATAAAACTGCACCCATTGTTCTTTGAGGTAAAGAGCATAGGATTTAGTTGGCATCCTACATTGGATCGCCTCCAAGGAAAGGCTAGCCATACATGCTAGTTGGTTCTCCCTTTCCTACAATTGTCCCCTCAACCATGCATTTCCCCTCTCAAGTTGATCTCCCATTATTGCTTCTATGTCCCTTAAGCCACTTAGCTCTTTTCCCATTTCTTTGAGCTTCTCTTCCATGTTACCAATGTCTTCCACCCCTTTTGACTTGGCGATTTGCATCCATTGGTAGGTTCTGGCCTTGTCCTTCTCAAGTTCGAAAAACAATGGGATGGAAAATGTTTGAGGTATTACGCTGCCTCCTTCAATAAACCGGTAATAGGAGTCCAAGTTATGTTGGCGGCTTGGTTCCTTTATCTCTAGGTCTTCTTCTTTTGTTTCTTGTTGCTCCCCTACCTTGCTTTCCAATTTCTATGCTTCTTCTAGTTTCAGCATAGTATCCTATAGGACTGCTTTTGTTTCCTATAGGTTTTGTTGTGGATCTTGTAGGATTTGTTGTGGATCCTGTAGGACTGCCTTACCCTTTAAGGAATTTGATTTAGTATTAGGCCCCCTTACATATGTGATTGGTGACTTAGGGGAACATTTCGTCTCTTTGAGTAGGGGAATCTTCAATCTCAATAGGAATTTTTGTTGATATTTGTGGCTTCCCTTGTTTATGTCTTCTGCTCTTTCTTGTTGTGAAATATAGGAGGGTTTTCCTCCTTCTTTTTCCTTTTTCTCGACTGGGGTGCTGAGAGAAGTGAGTGTAGCTGCCACCTCCCTCTCAGTGGCCTTTGGACACACCCTAGGTGACTCCTCCTTATTTTCTTTCCCTTTTGTTTCAATGCCTTCTTCCTCTCTGTTTTTCCTATCTTCTTCATCTTGTGGTTCTTCCTCATCTCCATTAGTTCCTTCCTTCATTTCCTCCTCTGTTTCATCATCATCCTCCCTCTCTTCTCCCTCTTCTTCCTTTGATTCATCATTTTCCTTTGTGTCATCTTCTTCTTCATCCATCTCATCCTTATCTAGCTCTATATCTTCTTCTTCCTATTTTGCCTCCTCCTCACTGACAGAAGGACTAACATCATAAGTGAGGGTTTCGATATCATTCTCTGCTGGCAAGTCT
This sequence comes from Pinus taeda, assembly GCA_000404065.3. NCBI lineage: Eukaryota > Viridiplantae > Streptophyta > Pinopsida > Pinales > Pinaceae > Pinus > Pinus taeda. The sequence continues at coordinate 70,635 of APFE031513068.1, forward strand.
CTAAAGGCTAACCATGTTATAGGGATTCTGAGGTTTTGTAGGGCATCCTCAATGAGGATCCTAATCAACCCATGGTGAGCCAATTGTTGGGAATTCCCTTCCTTTACTTTTCTGTTGGAGTTTATGAGTGATTGCATCAAGAAATAAGGTATGCTAAGTCTTTGGTGAACTAGTGTTTCTACCCCAAATCTTAATTCTTCAGGGATAATGAAATGGTAACCATAAACAACACTATATCTACCATCACATGAGATATATTTGATGAGTTGGTATCTTACCTCACTCCATGGGTGTGGAAGATTGTCCCTTCTTACTCCATTTTTATCCCCTGTGGGTTCTTCACCTTCTAGAAAGAATTTCCTTTTTTCCACCTGTCTGTATCCTTTGTCTTCTTTTCTCCATGGAATTCCTAGGGGAAGTGAGGTGACCCTACTGATGAGCTCTGGGGTGAGATCTATAGTGAGGCCTCTAACTAAAACAGTGGCATGGATTCTGTTGTGTGGATTGAGGGAGTGAGCAAATTCTTGAGCCACCTCATCATCATACCCTGTGAATTTTTAGAAAAACCCCATACAATTGTGTCTTGTAAATATTTCAAGCACCTAGGGGTGCTATTATATCCTCACAGTGTTTGTGGACTCTCTCATATTAAAACCTCCTATCAACTTGCTTGTGAGGCTTGAGGAGAAAATGAGAGGGTTAACACAATTTTTTTTAAAATTTAGGAGGAAAAGAGAGTTGACTGTGTATGTAATTCACCCCTCACAATTGCTAAATTCACTAGATAATGGAGTATTTCTGGTTCATTTGCTTGTAAATGGAAATGGAATTTTAGAGCCTACCTTTTTAGAATGGTGACAGTGGACGAATTCATGCGAACGATGTTTTATTTCCCTTTACAGTGTTTCGGGGTGAGGTGGTGTGCTGGAAGTAGAGGTACGTTGCCATTTTTGGACCTTTAGTCCCCATTACCACCTCATCATTTCCCACTCCTCGTAATCAAGTCCCACCTCATAGATCTTTAGTTAACCACTTATTTTCCTACTCCTCCGCTGTCTCTAAGTTGACTACAATCACGTGTGAGAGGACACTCGGTTTTGCATGTGCTGACTGAACAAAGGATGTCCTGTAGCTGTTTCTCCCTCAGAATTCTTTAATCATGTTACTGGATGGGGTTGTGAGGATGGTGCAATGAATGGACAAAGGGAGTAGGAGTGTGTGTATAGAAAAGGAGACTTAAGTAATTCTCTTACTCCTCTTTGTTTTTCTTTTTTTTCTCTTTTTTCTATGACTGGTAGAAACTGTTGAAACTGATATTCTTTTGTTTTGAATGGTGAGTGTAGGGATGATAATGGTGGATGAGGTGGGGTGTTATATAATGCTTAGGATTAATTTTAGGGACCCAACAAACCTACCATATGCCCCTAAATTGCTTCCTGTAGGTTTTCCGTGCCACTATAATTCCTACAGGATCATCCTGTAAGTTTCCAGGGGATCCTATAGGAATACAGGGGATCTTGTAGAAAAGACAGTCTTCACCTAAATCGAAGCAATGGAGTGGAAAAGCAATAAAAATGATGGAGGGATGCATGGTGAGGAGTGGGGGAGATGAATATGTGTGAGGCAGGGTTCCCTTTGGATGCTCTTTTTGCTCCTTGACTATCTTTCTCGCCCACCTGCAAATAACAAATTTATCTTTTCTCTCTCATTTTTTTTTTTTAAACTAGGCTACCTAAGAGAGGTTTTCACCCTAGTTGTTTGCCCAAGTGCCTCAAGGGTGGTTTCCACCTAGGGACCTTCTTATTCTTTTTTCTATTTTTTTTTCATCATTGGGCCACCTCACGAGGTTTTCAACACAAAGATGGGACTCAGACGCCTCATGGAGGTTTTCACCTGAGTCCTTATTATTTTTCTTTTTCAATGACTTGATGAAGGAGGAGCTTAACCTTTCTCCACAATCATCATTGTTTTATTGATATTGTTAATGAACTCTTGTTTTGATAGAGGTCTCTTGTACATTTTCAATCGGTGCCCATTAATAAGCAATGGAATGGCCTCTTACTCTATAGTTCTGATTTGCACTGAACCATTATCATGGCATCTTTCCACAACATAAGGTCTGAGCCATCTTGCCCTTAGCTTGCCCTTGAATTTTTTATACCTAGAATCATATAACAATGCCTAATCGCCCTCCTAAAAATTTTTCTCCTTAATATGGTTATCCTTCCAGATCTTCCTCTGAAGCTAAACTATTTATGTATGTAGGAGGGTCTACATTCTAAATTCATCCAAGCCATTCAATTGGAATGATCTCTCTTTCTGTGCATTACTGAGGTCCAAATCTAGTTGGTCTACCATCCTCAATGTGTTATATTCAAACTCAATGGACAGCAAGGCCTTTTTCCCATAGACCAACTCATAGGGCATAATCGAGTGGTGGTCTTCCATGTGGTATTATAGGCCCAGGTGGCCTCAACTAGTCTCTCTGCACAATCCTTCCTACTGCTATTCACTACCTTGGTTAAGATGCCCTCCAGTGTCCAGCTGGTCACCTCCACTTGCCCATTAGCTTGTGGATGATAGGGAGTGGAGGTCCTATGCTTGATTTTGTGATGGCTAAGCAGTTCTTCAATCATGTTGGCAGTAAATTGGTTGCCTTGGTCTGTGACTAGCTCTCTAGGGTACCCAAATTTGTAGAATACATTCTCCCTTAGGAACTTAGCCACCTTCTCTTCGGTTATTGCCTTGATTACCTTGGTTTCTTCCCACTTAGTCAAATAAATAGTGAACACAATAATGTATTGTTTTTGCTTTGAAGGAGGGTTGATAGGCCCAATGAAGTCCATGCCCCACTTATAAAATGGCTCAAAAGTCACTTGAGGTTGTAGGGGCATTTCATCTCTTGGAGTAGGCCTTCCCATCCTCTGGCACCAATCACACTGACTAGTGTACGTTTTCACATCTTGATGGAGAGTGGGCCAATAATAGCCTGCTTGTAACACTTTGAATTATGTCCTCCTTGCTACAATGTGAACTCCACAAGGCCCATCTTTATAGGTCAGAAGGATGTCAAAAACTTCCTCTTCCCTTACACACCTTCTCAAAATTTGATCTCGGCCAAGTTTGAAAATATTTCCCCTGATCCAAGTGAAGGGGGTGCTTTTCCTGACTATCTTGCTCTTTTCTTTGGAGAGCAAGTTTGGTGGGAACTATGCTAATACCAAATAGTTTGTTATATCAACAAACCATGGGGAGAGAACTAAAATAGCAAACAAGTGCTCGTCTGGTAACTGGTCATCCACCATTCCTTCTCCACCTGCAGGAAAATTCACCCTAGATAAAAAATCTACAATAACATTTCCCTTACTATGCTTATCAACAATGGTTAGATCAAACTGTTGTAATAAAAGAAACCGCCTTATAATTCGAGCATTCACATCTGGTTTGTTCATTAAATATTTGATTGCAGCATGGTCAATATGCAAAAATGTTTGATAGCCTATAATGTAATGCCTAAATTTGTTTAATGAATGCCCCATAGCCAGGAGTTCCTTTTCGGTCACAGTATAATTTAGCTCAGTCTTTGACAAGTTCTTACTGATAAAATAGATGGCATAAGGCAGTTTTTCCTCTACCTGACCTAAGGCTACTCCTATGGCTTTGTGTGAGGCATCAACATGAATATGAAATGGGAGGGCCCAATTTGGGCCTCGGAGAATCGGTGCAGTGGTTAACTTACCCTTTACAATGTCTAAGGCCTCATGACAGCTCTTTGACCATATAAACTCAAAATCTTTGTACAAAAACCCAAATAAAGGAGAGGCCAACTTTCTAAAGTCCTTTATGAACCTTTGGTAGTATCCAGCTAACCCCAAGAAACTACTGACATCTCTCTGCTTTTGTGGTGGTGGGACCCTTTGGATGATGGCTTTTTTGTTCAGGTCCCCCTACAGTCCTTGCTGGGATATTGAATGACCTAGCACAGCCCCTTCAGTCATTAAGAATTCACATTTTTCAGGACTGAGGGGTAGGTTCATTTCAATGCATTTGTGTAGTACTTTGCCTAGGTTAGTCAGGGCTTCTTGCAAATCACAGCCATAAGGTGTAAAGTCATCCATATTAATTTCGACCGCATCATGTACTAATTCGATAAAAATACTCAAGAATACTCTCTGGAAAATGGCAGGAACATTGCATAGGCCAAAAAGAAGGACCCTATAGGAAAAAATACCCCAAGGATAGGTGAATATGGTCTTATCCTGGTCTTCTAGACAGATTTGGATTTGGTTGTACCCACTGAATCCATCTAGGAAAGGAAAAAACTTTTCCCCTGCCAGGCCATCTAGCACTTGGTCAATGAATGGTATGGAAAAATGATCCTTCTTTATGGCTTTGTTCAACTCCGTGTAATCGACACAAATCCTCCACTACCCATTTTTCTTGGGAACTAACACTAAATGAGAGACCCACTCACTGTTGGAGATAGGGTAAATGAATCTTGCATCTAGCAGTTTTTGCAGTTATTCTTTGACTATATCTTTAAGAGCTAGATTCATCCTCCTTTGTGGTTGCTAGACTGGCTTGAAACCTTCTTTGATGTATATGTGGTGAGTAGACACTGAGGGGTGTACTCCCTTCATTTCCTTGTAACTCCAATCCAAGACTTCTAGGTTTTCTTTTAACGTGTTGCATAGCTTTTCCTCTTTGAGAGAAGAAAGAGATGGATTAATTTTAAAGGTTTTCTCTGGGTCGAATTCTATGGTTTTGACATGGAGTGGGTTGGAATCGGCCAAGCATAAGTTAATTGGATGGTTTTTCTAGGTTTCCCTTACTTCTTCTTCTTCTAATGGTAACGAACTAGGAGTTGGGATTTGGAGCAGGTGTTCAATCAAGTCATCCTCATCTTGTTGTCCTCCTCCTATGGTTATTTCTAAAGCATATAGTTGGGCAAAATAAACCTCATCTTCTTCCTCCTCCTTCAACCATAAAGGTAAATCATGCTCTAGAGAAGGTTGAGCAGGAGGGTATAGGACTAACTGCTTCGACATATACCCGTTCTTGATGGTCATATTCCCAGCTCTGTGGCTAATGTAAGCATCGAATGTGGACAACCATGGCCTCCCAAGGATGAGAGGGTAACCGGTAAGCTTAGCCTTAAGCTGGAGAACTAGAAAATATGTAGGTTATTCCTAGGAGTAAATGAAGACCATCACATCCTCCACAATTCCCTCAGGGGTGACTGCAAGTTGCAGAACTGTTGTGGTCTTCCTTAATGACCCTTGGAGGTTGAGATTGAGCATGGTGTCCTTGGTCATCACATTCATGGCAACCCCAAGATCGATCAGAGTGTGTGGGACAATGGTGCCATTGATGTGCACATCCAATACAAGGCTTCTAGAGTCCAAATATTTCGAACATACTACCTACCCCATCATTAAGTCAGACAGTTGCCTAATGAAATTAATGGTAGGGGCTTCCCTTTTTCTTCTTCCTGGATGCTTGAAGCATTTCACCTTAATCATCTTATTGTAAATGGGAACATATTTTATTTCCTAGAGAACGGGGAACTTTACACATATATTTTTCAATTCTCCTAGAAGTTCAGTTTCTTCTGGGGTAGGCTGGAGTGGTTGGGCTAATCTCTTAGGAAAGGGTGGATTTACTTTAAGTTTTCTTTCCTCTCTTTCTTCCTCAACCTCCCTATGTGGAGGGGGAGGTTGGTTATCTGGGAGAATTCTCTCATATCTTAGGTTAATCTCCTAGATTTCTATAACAAAAGTTGGATATGATGTCTCTCCACTGTATACTTTTGAAACTACCTATTGTTCAGGTTCGGATTTGAATGGGTAGGCATCTGGGGTTGCTTGGGTGGATCAGAGTGTAGGAGTTGTGGTTGGGCAGGTGGTGGAGGCAATAGAGATGGAGCATTGTTGTATTGGGGCTTCCACCCCTAGAGTGGCGTATTCCACTGAGGTTGTGGCAGAGCGTAAGGTTTAAATGACTGGCTGGCTAGCTGGGAATGATACTAAGATGCATAGGACAAAGGAGGGGGTATAGACCAGGAAAGATGAGCAGGGGGTCCCCAAGAAGGTATAGTTATGTTTTGGTCTGTGTTGTAATATGCATGGGAAGACCTTTGCATGCCCTACTGGTATGGTCTTAGCTGTGAAGGTCTCCTTTGGTTAATGTAGCAAAGATGCTCAGTGACCCCTTCAACTCCTTGATATATAGCTTTGAGTCCTGCTAAAGAAGGGCACTTGTCTGTGGAGTGGTTTTCTTCACAGACCAAGCAAATTTCAATACAGTTCAATGGACATTCATTCCTAGGATGCCTCCTGGTGCATCTAGGACAAAAGATGGCCAAGGCTCTCTCTACTTCCTCTTTCTTACTTTTGATGTTCATGGTGTCCAATTGCAAGGCAAGGGTTTGCAACATCTCGCTTTTGAAATCTTCCAGCATATTTCCAATTTCACCCTTGGTGGATGAATTGGAAGATGATGTACTAGCTATAGGTTGACTACTCCTACCCATTTTCCTGGCTTCCCTATCATGGTTTCTAAGGATAGTCTTGATATCCTCATAGGGTAATTGGTAGATGTCTCCTCCTACTAACAAGTATAAGGTATCCAAAAGATCTTCTCTTACTCCCTTGAGCAGGACCAGCTTTAGGGACTCAGGGCCAAGTGTGCACCTAACCCTTTTGTAACTGAGCTAGAATCTTTCTTCGTAGTCTTCTAAGGATACATCCTAGCCCATGGTCATCCTAAAAATTTCTTCCTTAGTAGCCTTTGACCTACAATGGTCCTGATATTTTTTGTTAAAATCCTGATGCATCCGAGCCCAAGTTGTGATGCTATCTCCAAGTAAACCCATGAACCAATGCAATGATGTATCCTTGAGGGTATATGGAAATAGTTTTAACTTTTTCTCATCATCGGTATAGTCATAAGTTCAGCGTATAACAACAAACTCAAATAGGAAAGTGTTGGGGTCCTTTGTGATCAGGCCATGGAAATGAGGTAGGGCAGAGGGGCTTATATTCTTCATCTTAGTGTCCCCATCGGTCTCCTTGATGGGGAAGGCACCCTCAACTCTCTCTTTATTCCCTTCGTCATTTCAGTTTTTAGCCATTGGTTCACTAGGAATGGGTTCCTCTTCTTCTTCTTCCCCTGTAGGTTGTTCAAATATGTCAAGTTTCTCACCTAAAGGTTCCTCCAATTCACAGCCACCAAAGAAGAGAGAAGGTTGGCGATTGGATGCAGTGGGGGAATTTGGTAAAAATTTTCCTAAATTGTCCCTATTCCTACGAGGCATGAAAGCAAATGTTTTTGGGTCAGTTTTTGTAAAACAATTTAAGGCTAGAAAGTACTTTACATAAATGAAATTGTTTATTAAATGAAAATCACTGACAGAATGAAAAAGATACTTGCTGAATTGAAAATCTACTTGCAGAATGGAAAGGAACGCAAATAATGACAAATGAAAGAAAAGAAGCTACTAGATTACTTTTGCAGAAATAAACTAACGACAGAAAATTGAAGACAAGAAATAGAAGAAAAGAAAGTAGTAATCACATTCTAGGCAGACACCTCCTAGGATATGGTGCCAAAAAGTGATGAGTGTCAGTATTGTAGCACGGATGCTGCAACTCTTGAGCTACCAGCTTTACTTATCAAGTTGGGGTTCGTACAAACTTGGAGGTGAAAATGTTATATGCACAAGTAAAAGTGAAGGTCCTGCCTGTTGTCACTGTTCATCTGGTGAGGGACACCAGGGGTTCCAAGCTAGACTTATATAGAGTTAGAAGAAGCTTGATGCTTTTATGGAAGAAGAGAAAATCTATTCTAAGAGAGCTACTCTATTGCAGTAATGAAGAAAACAACATGTAATGCTAAATCACACCATATCCTAATTAACCACTTAAATAGCTATGCTAAGAAGAATTGCTAAATAAACACTAACCTAATGATGCTATCTAAGCTACACGAGTAAAAAACATCAAACCATACTAATTTTTAAGCAAGAAAACTAAAGTAAATCTATTTTCAATTTTTTTTTTTTTAGTAAAAATCAAGTATGAAAATTGATTGTTCTTGTGGATGTGATAGGTGGATGGAAGGTGATTGAGGATGGATAAAAGGCTTATGGAGTGTTTGTATGGTGTGGAAGGGTCCTAGGAGGATTTTTGTGACTTCCTAGAGGCTCCCCATCAATTCGGCCTCAAAACAGGTTGTTTCAGGAAAACCTACAAGATGTACTAGAAACCTACAGGATGAACCTGTAGGAATTACAGAAAACCTACAAGATATGGCCGAGAGCTAATTGTGAGGTGTTGTAGGTGTTAGGAAGCTTGGAAAATGTGTGTGATGAGTGGGATGGGGTGTCATAAGGTCTAGGAATACTCAGGAGTCAATATCCAAGATCAGAGACGGCTAGATTCACTCAATGTATCTAGGGGAACTTCAATGAAAAATGACGAAAACTAGTGAGGATGATGGTGGAAAAAGAGATGGTTAGGTTGGATGAAGTGGAAAATGACTACTGGTGATGAATTCTGGGTCTCCTCCTAAAGTACCTGTTGTGCTTAAAACATATGTGTTTCCCAAGAACTATGCAACAAGATACATTTTCATAAACTAGAAAAGCATGAATCAATTGTCTATGTTATGCATGAAGAGAATGCTAAAGGGAATGAAAGCATGAGTGAGATCTTATTGCAGAAATGGAGTAATGGAAAAATATGACAATGAAATGAACCAAATGTTGAATCAAGACAAAAAAACTCCAAAGCTCATGCAAGAACTAGAAATCTGTGTTTTTAGGACTGCTGAAGGGTCTCTTCCTCAAGTTCCTAGTCCCAAAGCAAGGAAGTGAGGCCGAGACACCTACTTACAACCTTATGGTGATCATTTTTCTCATTAGTAACCTGCAAATTGAAAGAAGGTACAAATGGAAGCAAACTAACATAAAACCAATCTAATCTACACTGATGTAATGGAAATGCAACTACTTAAGGAAATGAACAATTAAACTATGAATCTATGCTAACATACATGTATAATAAAGAAGAGCCTTGGCTGCTAGGGTTGGTCCCTAACGCAAGAGCTTCAGCCCTCCGAGTTAACTCAGTGTTGGCTCAAAACAAAACTTATTCTTATTATCAAAATAATGGATTACATCAAAAACTATCGCAAATCTTACAGCTTGAAAAATAGAGTAGAGTTTTACAATAAAAAATATGAATCCTACTGAGGTCCTAGGCCTCTCTACTTATACATCTAAATTCTCCAATGACTTCCTTAAAATTAGGCAGGCTCAGTTACCAAACTCGAGATAAACTAGTGCTTTGTCTTTCACTTTCTCGGCTGCCTTCTAGTCCCCATGATTTGGTTGTTTGCACTCCGAGTTGATGGAGAAATATTTGAATGGAAGGATTTACCCCCTATAATTCCTCTCCCTTGTCCCATTCGAGTTTTGACCAAGGACTTTGCCAAAATTCCTTGCTTTTATCCTTGAATCCTGCATTAAATGCACATTAGACCACAAAGCAAAATATCCAACTCTAACTCATCTCATAAACAAAATATAATCAAAAGTATGCAATAAGTTATGAGAATAGTTGGTTTGACTAAGCTAGGAGGTGAATTAAGGCCCATATAATTACCCAATGATGAGGCTCATCAAGGTTGTGGCCAATTGAGCTATGTAGAGCTCTTTTGTAATTGTGTTGGACATAGGGGATACTCTCATCCCATGTTTGTGGATTCTTGGAGTTATACATCCACAATATGTGCACGATTACGCTGTTTATGACCTCTAACTAGAAATTAGTATGGAGGTGGAAGGTAGTCGACTTGGTGAGCTTGGTGTTCAACAGTGACCATAGGCTTGACCAAAATGCATTTAGGAATATGCTATCCTGATTAGATATGATGGTATATGTGAAAATGAGGAAATCAATCAATAAATATAGGTTTTTGCATAAGGTATGAAATATATTCATGAACTTTGACACTTCTTAGTCCCTTTCCTGTCGTAATGTCGTCCATTTTATGTACTTCTCTTCATAGCTTCCAATGGGGTAATATTGTTCCTTAACAACATTCTAAAAAAAAATTCCAAAAGGGTGAAACTAAAAATAGTGAGGATTCCTCGTTGTCCCTTTACTCATAGTAAGTTTCCCACCAGTCCTTAACATGGGGAATGACCTTAAGGTGTTAAAAAATGATTCTTTCTCTATTGGAAAAATTATGGACCGAAAAAATATCCTTCCAATAGATTTAACCATTTATTTAGAGCATTTTCATCTATCTGGCCTTCAAGTATAGCAATATAAGACTTAACTTGTACCTTAAGGGGTACAGATCCTCTAAAGTGGTTATTGGATGAATATGTGTCACCTATTGGTATCTGCCAAAGGATTTGGGAAAAATTATCCATCATCTCATTCCTTTTTCACTGGAGGGATTCTTCAAGCAATAATTTGATAGGATCTCCTACTTCCTCATCTATCATTTCTTCTACCATGGGAGGCCTTCAAGGCCAGTGAGGTTGGTCTTGCAAGGGATCAAGAGGTTTGAGTCCCAACTCCTTATACCCTAACCTCATTTGGGACATCCATAGAAAAATAGAGAAATAGAAGACCATTATGATACCACTGATCTAAATTTAACAAGGAAACTAAATGAAATACATATTTAATATCAAACATAAAGATATGTTGAAATTGAACTTCATTTAATAAATAGAGAATGCTGAAACTCTCTACATGTAAAATGAAAGAAAAATAGCTTGAATGGTGGTAGAATATCTCTAAGAAGAGATGTGATGAAAATGTGTCTTACTAGAATATGTTATAGTGAGGCTCTAAATATTTTTATCATGAAGAAACATTGAGAAACCTTAAACATCCAAAACGCTAACCCTAGGAGATGAAGCTCTAAAGGCTTATGGGCCACGATGGGGTAAGTTAGAATGTCAACTTTCGGGGTCGTAACTTTGGCATATGATCTCCATTTAGCATACATGATATCCCATTATAAAATGTTATTTGAGGAGAAAAAATTTCAACTACAATCATACATAAAATCTCGTGTTTTTGTGTTTCCCCAAAAAACATTGTTTAAGGCCTCAAAACGACTCTGAAAGTTCAGGACCTGAAATTGCTAAAAATAGAAAACTACCAAAACATTAAAAAAACTTTATGAGCTAGTAGAATAGGTGGGTGAACACAAAAATCCATTTGGATCATTCCTCCACCCTTAGGAAGAAATGGTCCCCATTGCATTGAGTGTGTACATGAGATGAGGAAACTTCTACTACACTTGGTCCCTAGTGAGCCAATTATCTTGGTACATAAGTTGACCTACTTGGATAACCTGATACAATTGGATTCTCTTATTGTGGGTGACATTAATTTGTGTGTCCATGATATGATAATTCATGGCATATTCAATGCAATCTCAATTGATCCTTGTAAGTGTCATCTATTATGTAACTTATGATGTGTCCAACGATGATGGAAAGTAGGGCCGAATGAGGTCCACAATAAACGTGATGTAAGCCAAGCAATAGGGGGATACTTAGCTCAAAATTATTGTCACCCATCACCTTGTTTATGGTGTAGGTCCATAGCAGAGTGGTCATAACTTCCTATGGGCCCCTACAAGGCATTCCTTTTGCAAATGTAACCAACTGCTATCTCCCACCGAAAACTTATGTGGCACCCAGTTTTGATCATGACACTGTTTGTACTTAGGATTGGATTTATTCATTATATCATGGACCTATTGGAAGGTATGCTAATTGTTTTCAATAAACTTGGTAGCTTTGTTAGCATCAGATTGAACATGTGCATATTTTTCTTAGGTAGTTGCAAGCAGAAGTGTGAGATACTTGGGACATAATGGTTGAATCCCATGACCACTTGAAAGGGGTTATGTCTAGTTGAGTTATGGAGAGCTATGTTGTAGTTGTTTTGGAAATAGGGGACACTCTCATCCCATGTCTGTTGATTCTTAGAGTTTTACATCTACAATATGTGCATGATCATCCTATTGACAACCTCTATCTAGCCATCAGTTTGGGGATGGAAGGCAATCGGCTTGGTGATCCTAGTGTCTAACAGTGCCATAGGATCAACTAGGATGCACTTAGGAATATGTTATCTTGATAGGATATGATGGTGTGCGAGATACTACACCCATGCAAAGAAGATCTTGGTAGTGTCTTTTGCTATGATACTCTTCTTACAGGCAACCAGAATGTCCATTTTAGAGAATATATTAGCGACCACAAATACACAATCATTACCATGCTTGATAGAAGGAAGGATAGACATAAAGTCCATCGAGATGGATTCTTGAGGTCATTTACGAGTAGGAAAAGATGTGTATAGTCCTTTCTTCTTAATGGTTGGTTTGACAATGGTAAAAGAAATGAAGGATCTTATATACTTTCCAACATCATGTCATATTTTTTGCTAATAAAAATACTTATGTAGTACTTCCACTATCTTCTCCACACCAAAGTTCCATGTGGCATGACTATAATGCGCCTCCCAAATTAGATTGGCACACTCACTTAAAGAAACACAAAGGTGTCCCAGGTACCACAACAATCCATCCTGAAGGTAGAAGTGTAGAACTAGCCTTCAATTCATCAACATCTTGTAGGTGATAGTGAATTATGATTCATTGTCATATAGTTGGCCATCCAAATATCTCATGCCCACAAGAGTTGATAACTATGTTCAGTTCCACAATTAGGGGTTGACTGAGGCATTAAGCCACGTGATTGGTGCTTTCCTTCTTATATTTAATGTCCAAATGCAATTTTTGCAAATATGTGCACCATTTATGATGGTGATAATTCTACAGCTTCCCCTATGTTTGCATAAATTGAAGAGGTCGGTGATATGTGTGGATGATCCTTCCCCATAATATAATGTTTCTATTGTTTGTATGTATGCATGATAGAATACCTTTTCTTATCATAGGTGGGATATATTTGGATAATATCATAGAGTTTATTACTATGATAGGCCATTGGACATCGTTGTTGAGTGAAGACTACACCAATAACACAGTCAGAGGAATTTGTCTCAAACTCAAATGGTTGTTGCAGGTATAGCAAGGTGAGGACTAGTGCAAAGCAAAGGTGATGTTTTAGTTCAATGGATGACTTTTGTTGTAACTCAAAAAAAAAAATCTCCAACCTTGGTAACTTGACTTAAGGGCCAAGTTATATGAGAGAAACCCAACACAAATCTTCGATAGAAATTTGTAAGGCCCAAGAAGTTATGAAGCTCTATTAGATTCGTCAGGGCCAGCCAATCCTGAATGACTTGGATCTTAGCTAGATCCACATGCACACCTTTCTCAGCAATTATGTAACCTATATATTGGACATGGTACATGCCAAAGTATCATTTCTCCAAGTTAGCACATTTCTTGTGCTACCACAAATTGTGAAGGACTTGCCAAATATGTTGCAAGTTCTCTGCCCAACTCTTGTTTAATATGGGGATATCATCTAGAAATAAAACCATAAACGAGTTGGTGAAAGGACACATTACGTCATCCATCAACCTCATAAACGTTGTCGGGATATTTGTCAAATAGAAGGGCATGACCAAGCACTCAAAGAGATCCTCCTTGGACTTGAAGGCAATCTTCCATACATTTATGGGTTCTATTGGAACTTGGTGAAGTCATAATTCAAATAAATCTTGTTGAAGTATGTTTCCTCTTTGAGCTAGTCAAGAAGTTCATCAATATGTGGAATCAAGCATCTGTTCCTGGCAGTGTTTTTTTTTAGAGCTTGATAATCAATGTAGAGTATCTAGGTCCCATCCTTATTCTATACGAGTACGATTGGGCTCCCACAGGGTGAGGAGCTTGGGAAAATGTACACTTTTTGTAGTAACTCCTAGATCTAATGCTTGATTTCCTTATTTTCTAGAAGAGAGTGGTGGTATATTGGCCCATTAGGTAGAGGTGCACCAATGGTCATATCCATCAAGTGCTTGACCTTATAGTGGAAAGGTACTGCCATGGTTGAGGAGAAGATGTACATGTACCCTTCCATGATGTTATATACTTTATTTTGTTGCTTTAAGGAGCCCTTTATTGATTTCATGGATGTGGCCATGATATTCCCTTTACTTTGAGATTGAATAAGGAAGAAAAATAATTTCCCAGTCTAGGAGATGATTTTACTACACTACTTAACAGAGATTAAAGAAATGGCAGTAGGCAAGATATCTTTGGTATCTTATATATATTTTTTCCCAAATTAATAATAATACTAATATGATGTATTGACTCCTACACAACATGACACTTCCACAAGTATAGTTTGCCTAATTAAAGATACACAAACTTAAATGGGAGCAATGTCACATAATAGCTCGTTCGTGAAAGGTGTGATATTGTAGGGAAGGCAACACTATTGATTGATGTGGATATATCACCCTTGATAGATCCACCTGATGGTGGATGGTTGTGGGTATGGTGTTTTCAAAATGCCTATAATCTTGACGAACTCTTCTAAGATGATGTTCTTTTGACTCCCACTATTGAGATTTAAATGCAATATGTGATTGGAAGAGACACTCACCTTCCTCTAGATCTTCAAGATCACTTTGCTTAACCTTGTTTGTGGTAATGGTGGCATTGGGTTATGTTTCAATGATTTGTTTCCCCTCATCGGGTTTTGGCTTATAGTCAGAACCTACTTTGACTCTAAATTTTTTAGCTAAACCACTAGCGATTGCTTTTTGCAACATTCATTTGTGTTGTGAGTAGGGCTCTTATCGAACTCACACCACTTTCCTGTGTCTGTATTTTTCATCCCATTACTATTATTTGCATGTTTCTTTGATGTGTTTTCTTAGGGTGTTCAATCATAGCTCTATCCTTTATTCTATGGTTTGGGGATTCCCTTGCCCTACTTTGGATTCCCAGATCCAAAGTCTCGCTTCTTATGCTTAATTTTTTGCTTAATTTTGACATCATATCAGTATGTTGTACCAAGCAAGGAGATTTTTGGAACTCTTTTCCTCCCTAGATGTACTTATGCATACAACTGTGTTACTTAGGCACCAAATGTTTCTAAGAGTCCTTAATACCAATCTTTGTGTATGAGGTATGAAAGATATTCATCAACACTAACACTTCATGGTTCATTTATTGGCATAGTCTAGTCCATTTTATGTAGTTGTGTTCATAGCTTCCAACAACGTAATATTTCCTCTTAACATCATCTTGAAATAATTTCTAAGAGGTTGTGACTAAAATACTAAGGATTCCTCCCTGGCCATTTTCTCACAATATGTTTCCCACCATTCCTTGGTATGCGGGCGACTTTAAGGAGTGAAAAAGTAATATTTTCTCTATCAAAAAATTATCGACCCAAAAATATCCTTCCAATAGATTTAACCATTTATCTAGAGGATTTGTATCTATCTAGCCTTCAAATATAGGAATATCAAAATTAACTTATACCTCAATGGGGAAAGTGCCTCCGAAGTGGTTGCTTGATGAAGATACATCACCTATTGGAATTCATTGAAGATTCTAGGAAGAATTATCCATCATCTCGTTCCTCTATCGCTTGAGGGCTTCTTTGAGAAACAATTTGATAAGATATATTGCTCCCTTGTCTTTAATTGTTTCTGCCATGGCAGGTCGTTGAGGTTAGAGAGGTTGTTCTTGCAAGGGTTCAAGCGATTTGAGTTGCAACTCCTTATACCCAAACCTTGTTGGGGAAATGCACAAAAAAAAAAAAAAAACACTCTAATACCATTGATCCAAATTTAATAATGGAATGGTACATATTTAAAACTAAAACATAGACATACAGTGAAACTGAACTTCATTTAATAAATGGAAATGTTGAAATTGTATACATGAAAAATGAAAGAAAAATAACTCAAATTGTTGTAGCTTATCTCTAAGAAGAGATATGATGGATACATGAATTCCTAAACTATGTTACAATGAGCTCCAATTCCTTTTTATTATGAATAAACAATGTGAAACCCTAAACATCCAAAAACCCCTTTTGAGAAATCTAGGGCATCAAGGATTAGGTGATTTCTCTTCAATTAGTAACTGCTTGTGAATGCTTTTTACTTCGTTAGTTTAGAATCTTATTTTGTTTAAGTTATTAGTGTTCTTCTTCATCAAAGAACTACCAATGCATGAACATAAATAGACAAGAGACACAAGATATAGGCTATCTTCTAGGGCCAAAACCTCTCACTCTTTGAGAGGAAAACCCACACAAAATTATTATTATTATAGAGATTCCAATTGATGAATTCAAATACCCTTGACCTATTTTCCACTCCATGACCAAGATAGAGGTTCTCTTGACATTCAGCCATCCTCTTGACTCCTCTTCCACTTCGATCTTCTTAGCATCAAGACCTCCTCAATGTCATATCACCAATACCTTACTTCTGTGATGGCACTGACTCCTTTAGCACTCATTCCTTTTGTGGTGCACCAAGCCTTTATCACTGAGATGGTACTAAAACACAATAGCATCTTCAATGAACTGTGATTTTGCTAGAATTATCTTCTAGCTGAGCATATTGATATATTCACCATGACTGCAATATCAACGAACTGTCATCACACTAATATGGAACCAAAACTATGTTTTCAAGACTGTAATAACACCAAAATAGAGATACCTCCTTCCTATGATGATACCGAAGCTTTCTTACTATAATTTCACCGAAAATAGCTCAATGTAATTGCACCAAACTTATCCCTATGAAATACATCCGAAATTGCAGAGAGATACAAACTTTTTTTTACTACGGAACCGATATGAGATTATGAATCATTGTGTCTTCATTTAGGTGAGCCAACATGAGTGTTTGCATTTGATTTTGAAGCCGACATGAAGAAGGATGCCTTGTGCCTATCTTGGAGGGCTACTAGACCTTTCTATTAACTCATATAAATTTGTAACATGCCCAAGAAGGGTTCTTCATACATGAAATTGACTCTCTTTGACTTTTATGAATAGATGAAAAATCCTAAAGTCTCACAATGGAAGCCATCTAAAACTAAAATCCTTGCTCATGAAACCCATGAGTCAAGCATACAATCATTTTATTTTTCTTATTTACATCAATTACATAAAAATCACAATTACACATGTAATTATGAAGACTGAACCTAGTTACACTTTTCAACACTCCCACTTAAATAGGGAGGTATTCATAATGTTACTTGGTCATTCTCAATCTGAAGAATTTCTCATAAGAAGAACTGGATTAGTAACCCATCTGTATAGCATCATATCAACCAAAATTTCACATATCAAGGCCTTGACTAAAAACTCTATCTCTCCACAACATATGATCTCCATGCTAGCAAGACCAATGATTTATAAACACCTTTATCATTGTCTCTCCTGGAACATAACCCACTTGTGTTCTCAGGGTGTGTTCCATCAAGACTATTCTTATCTTGGATTCCCAATCCTCAAGGAATATCAGTCCTCTATGAATACTCTTATCTTGGATACCCTATCTCATCCTCAAAGAGCATCAGATGTCATATGATTACACAATCCTCCATTTTGTCTTCCCAAGTGAAGACCATAATTATGTGTATACCTCTCCCTCTCAATTAGGGAGGACATATTGCTTCCAAGTTTCTATCAAGAAAGAAAACTTGTTTTTAGGCTCCCTCTTAGCTAGGGACCTACAACATCTCCTCGGGTGGATATGAAAGCATAACCAGCTTCTTGAAGAGCCCCTTCCTTCGATGCCATGAATTTATTCTTTGTCACATAGTCTTCATCTTTTAGGACTTCTTCATAGGGCACAAACCATCCATCACTTTCATCAATGAGTCAGTCATGTCACCATTCCTTTCATCAAAAAGTAATGCATCAGTCTACACCTGGCCTTGCTTCATGTCATGCTACATTCTTCGTGTTATATTCTTCAGAAGGATCTTACATCCTTATACATGGTCTTCTTGGAAGACATCCATAGTTCTTGCCTTGGCATTCCTCCATAAGCCCATCCAAATATTTGTTCAAAAATAAGAAAACAAAATTCAAATCAAAATTACCTTTTTTATGATGTTTCATCATGACATCTTCCTATTGGCATCAACATCCCGTATACATGTTTACATATCTCCCAAATATATGTATTTTCAAGGGTCTTTTTCTTTTTCTGACTCCATTAGAGTCTTTAATTATTCCATGGAGATATCCTAGTCAAATATTCTTAGTCTTTCAGATTTTGATTGCCTTTACCATGGTTTCATATTGCACGATCTCTTCCTTCCTTTCTTTACACATTTCATTCCCAGAAACTTCCATTTATATTTCCACCTCATATTCCATATGTGGACATATTATGCTTATTTTGACTAGTTTTCGCATGCCTTCTTGCATCCTTTCATAGGTGGAGATCCTTTTCTTTTTTCTCATGCTCTCAACATAGAGCATTGATCCTTGTTACTTGAAACCATACGACATGAATCTATAATATTGAATATAAGAATACATACCTCATTTTCCTTTAGGTCATCTAGGCTTCCTTCATCGACATCCTTGTTTGAAAGAAACTTCAACCTCTTGATCTACTTCATCTCTTATGTCATCATACTATCATCCCATGAATTCCACAAGTTGGAGTTCATGATGAAACACTTGCTTCCTCTCTAGATTGGTGAAACTTCTGATGAAGATTCCATCAAAGAATATTGAGGATCTTGCATATCCCTATCCATCAGATGTTACCTTGTGACTGATGTATGATGATCCTTGTCCTAGATGACTTCTTCCTTTTTCCCATAAGATTCACTTGAGCTTTGAATGAGGTTCCCAAGAGTGGTATCCTTCATAGTTGACTACCATATATTTTGTGTCAGATATCCTTCATCTTTCCTATTGAAAATAGCAACAAGAAATGTTAAACATAGCATCAACAAATTCTAGTTTAATTTGTCCTTGAATTAAATTGTGAATTAAATCTAAATTATATTCTCATAGCAACTTGTAATAGTTAATTAAGTTCAGTTAACTTAGTTGACTCAGTAAATTTGAGTTGGAATTGTATCTAGAGTAATGCAGAGTGATCCCTAAATTTTAGGGGCCCAGGTTGAGTTCTTTTGAGCTATAATTAATTAACTCAGTCCAACTAAGTAAAAGTTCGTTAAACTAGTTCAAACAGTTGTAGGAACTACTAGAGGTCTAGTAGTGGAGTAGTGCACCAATGCATCACTAGTACCATAAATTAACTGAAGATTCATTCATAAATAACTCATGCGTGTTAGTTCATAGGAAGACCTAATTGAGATTAGAGTTCAGGGACAATGTACTATCAGTTGTATAATTTTGCGAGTTGTAAAGATGGTGCATGCAATAGGTTGAGGGCCTATGTTTGGATTGCATGGTTATGGAGAGGGAATTTACACATTAAATAGAGGCTAATTTCCTTAGGGATTGCACAAGGAAGTAGGGGCCTGGAAGGCTATTAAATTGGCTAAGTGTTGGCCAGAGTCAACCTAGGAAGTAGAGAGTAAGATTGTACTAGTGCAGAAATTTTTTAGGACGAACACGCATTGTATTTTCTTCTCAGGTCTTCTCATTAATGCAATATAGGTAGTCGTGGTTTTTAGTAGTTTCTTTCCCCAGAGAAACATTGTGTTATGTGTAATTGATATTCTTCCTTTTCTGCTTATTGTTTTCATCGATCAATTTTGGTTTCCGCTGAAGAGTAAAGTATATTCTTGTCTTGTGTTTTAGCAAATCACATAAGTTGTTGAATATACAAGTAAAAATCTACATGGTATCGGAGCTAAAGACAATATAGAAGAGAAGAACTATGGAGCTCTAGTTCAAGGTAGATCCAAACGACCTTATGTGCAGACTTCTTAATGGAGCTAGAAGGCTACTAGTGGGTAGATCAGTGCACCAATGTTTAAAGACACAAAAGGAGTCGTGATCATTGATATTGGTAGATTGACGAGAAACAAATTTTTAGGTGGTGAGTTTGCAGATAAGGTTTGAAATAATTGATGATATTAAAAAAAAATAGTAGATCTGGATTCCTTGCAACAAAATACTCATAGTCAAAAAAAAATTTGTCTGAATCGGAGTTCGGATGAGGGAGATATCATCCATTTAAAATCAACGCTTTTTTTAGAAAATTTTGTGATGGCAGGACAAATGAAACAGATTGTTATGTGAATCAAGATCCTGTATGCACTTGACATACAAGATGCATGCAAATCTTTGAGGATAAAACAAAATGTTAGAGACTTGGTGGTTGAGAGGGAGCATGAATTATCTCTCAACATGCAACCTTAGAAGCAGCCTCAGAAAGTTGTGGAACAACCACAGTTAGAGAAGTAGAGAGGAGACTGAGTGGAGACATCCACTCAAGTAGAGACCTCTAGTAGGGGGAAATTTCGAGCCAAGTGGCCAGACATAGCACATGCAACCATACCTCCAGGTGAGAGGTGGGGTGATGTGAAGCAATAGTCCCAAGAGTGCAGAAATTTAGGCAGGGTCCATTGAGAGGTTTTATCTCATGGATAATTACCTTGTTATGGAGCCCAGAGTACACGGTAGTGGGATGGATTAGTGATGGTTGATGTAGTCAAATATCAAAGTGGAAAAGGCGGATATTGACAACAATTAGATATTTGGGAGTGTAAAGAAGATTTGATAGCAATCAAGGTAGATTAAAGTCAATACATTCAAAAGAATCACCTCAAGGACAAAGCTCACATCATCATCTTGAAGAAATTCACTCTTAATACATATTCATTAGGAAGATGTTACAATTTGTTTTTTGCATTGACCACTAGTGTGCGCTCAGAGTAAATATGAATACTCTATGCTACATAACAATATTTCCCTTTTGCAACCCAAGCCGGTAAAGAGCTTAACACTACTTCTCTAGGATACAAGAAGTAGAGAGAAGTCTCTCAAAGAAAGTTGTAGTCTTAATTACACCAATATTCCCATTAAAAAACAAGAAAGTGAATAGAAGGAAATGATACCCAATGCTAGTGATTGCCTTGAAAAAATGACACAAAAATTTTCCACCTATGATTGATACAAGCCATAAGGAATTTTGTGTCGAATTGAGCTTGAAACTCCCTGATTCCACTCGAATTGCATGAAGTAGTGACTGGGCTATGGCCAAAAATAGGCTCAAAACAAACTTTTACATGAATTTCCCATATAATTCCTTCAATTCTCAAGTTAAACCATCTACCAATCACAACTAGACTGTAAAACATAACATAAAATAAAGTTACCCCAGATAAGAATCCCTTAGAAACACTCTTACCCCTATAGATTCAAAGAAAATTTCCAATTTTAGGCTCCAATTTTGTGGATCATGGCCATTCCATCCAAAATTTATGGAGCTTGTACCTTGTATCTGGATTTCCTGCACAATTATTGAGGCATCTCTATCATATTTCCATCACCATTCACATGAATTGGATTACATCATCCCGATGGCCCTTACATGGGAACAACGTGCAAACATTGAACCAAAGGACCTGAAGCAAGTTGTCATTAATTCCCATAACTAAAATCCTACTTCAAAGGATCATTGTACCTCAACATCCTCACGTGTGATGGTCTTTGGAATGCACCCACTCCACATTTGGACTTGGAAGTATTGGGAATACTCCATAGCTAGAGCATGATCACATGCTTAACACTCTTGCCACAATAACAACCAAGAAAGGAGCTTGTAAATTCCTCTCAATCCACATTTTTTATTATAGATTTTGCATGACACAACTTCCCCTGGCTCTCCCCAATATTTGTTTTTATTTTTCAACCATTAAATTATGGTAAGGGCTTAAACATTGGGTTTTCATTAATCATTATCATTCCTTATGCTAATGAGGTGCCTGATTTAGCCAAGGAATCTACTATATTATCTTTTTGTCTCAAAACATGATGGAATTCATAAGTATTAAACTTCATTAGCATCCTCCAAATCTTCTTCAGTACTATCTTTAAATTTTGGTCTTTTAAACCTCCTTAATCAAACTTTAAATGATAAACTATAAATATCCAATAATCAAAAGCCTAGAGATATGTCTTTCCAAAAAAAACACACTAGACCTTAAACAAAGATATATGCTTCTACATGATTATTAGCTCGATATCCCAAACCTTACAAAAATATTAATTATATTATTTCATGAAAACAAAATAGTGCCTCCTAATTTTATTACCCCTTATTAATAAATTAATTAACATCTTAATTTATCAAAGAATTATAAAAAATTAAAATAAACACACTTAAATATATACACTTTATAATATAATATTTTTCTTTATTTAAAAATAATTTATATTTATATAAATTTATAAATATAATATTTTTTTCCTACCCCGGATGCGGGTGCTAGATGGGAATAAAGGGTTGGGGGCGGGCTGCCCACTGGGCAAGTGGCAGCCCAAACCCACCACGACGCTCGAGCATTTAAACCGCCGGATGGTGAAAACATCGCGATCCTTCCTCCATCGCACGAAGATCATTAAGTCACCTCCTCCTCGCATCAGGTTAGCTCCTCTGCATCCCGGGGAATTCATTGCAGACACTGGCTCGCACATGGCTCGCCGCCGGTATCGGCCTTATAATCCAGGCGTTCGAGGCAAGGTAATGAAGTGCATTTGGTTCATTTGGTTTCACTGTGCGTCTGTGTTGTGGCAGGTCTCCATTGTTGGAAGCATAGATGTAAACCCCCTGCCCCCTGTTCTTCCCTTTCCGCTCACTGAGCTCCATCATCTGCGCAGAGGGGCTGCGTTCTTGCCTAAGCTCGACGCTTCTGCTGGCCCTCCAAGCAATTCCTGGTCTGCGTGTTGGGTATTGCCTCCTTTTCATTTTAGCCCCCTCAAGCTTCCTTGAGAGCCCCAGTTTGACTTTCACTGTGTTCTGTGGCCCTCTTTAGCTCCCGGGTCCTCTTGTTCTGTTAGCCCTCTGTTAGCTCATCTCCCCTCCCTTCCCTTTCCGCTATGTCGAAGGAGAGATTACGTGCCAGTTGCAGACGAGGTGGGTCGAGAGGTGGGAGAAGCCGAGCCTCTGTCCCTCGCTCTACAGACTCCCTATCAGACGACGCCAATAGTGCTTGACGGCGAAGAGGACGAAGACCTGGGTCTGCCCAGTCCCGGCCCTGTCAGCACAGCTTTCACCCCTCTTCCCGCTTTAGTTTTCCCTGTCTCTTGGACTCAGACACATTCTATGTGTCCATCAAGATTGAAAAATGTGAACACGAGGCTCACGGCCCAGCTGCAGAAGTCCTTAGGCCGCCAGCTCCGGCTCTGGACCAGCCTCCCTCGCCACCAGCACTTCAACTTCCCGCTCCTGAACCAGAGAAGCATCAGGCAGCAAAAGCTTCAGCGGATGCAGTGGCAGGCCCAAGTGCACCAATAGAGGATGACGAGCCGCATACCGACTCAAGCGAGCCAGATCCATACACCTGCCGGGTGGTGGAAGAAATCCCATCAACCTCTGTGGACGACTGAACATCATCACTGCGTTTCTGGTCTTCAAGGTTGGCTTTGTCTTTTGTGGTTCAATCGGGTAATCAAATGCCCTTGTTGTTTCTTCCAATCTCTTTTGCTATGTAAGGTTGATGCACCAGACATGGCTGCACAACCTCTGGTTTCTCTCTATGCTTTCACCTACTATGTCAATGGCGGCTTCTAAGGTTCAGGTCTACTCTATCGTATCAGTCAGGTGTTATGCGGCTAGGCTATATATCTGTATGTCGGAATATAGTTGGATTTCTGCTCTCTGTCTTCTCTCTGTTAGTTTTTGCAAATGCAAGCAAGTCATGGCAAACACTGATGTAAAATCCTTCTCTGCAAAACGATGCAGTCCGAGGTTCGCCTCTTTGTAATTTTGTTTTTTGTACCATAATAAAATTAGTCTTCTTTACAAAAAAAATATCTTTTTCCTATTTTAAATAAATTTGATTTATATAAATTTAATTATAAATAAAGTAGAAACATTAACTTATAAAATTAAACTTACTTATTTCTAATGTTAACTTTAAAAACATGTAACACTATGCATACAACATAGCTAAAAGGCACATAACCACATGCATCTTACATCAACAACAAAAGCATACCCATCCTTTTTTGTGATGAATAATGCTTCACAATGTTTCTATTCCATATATAGTTTTCAATTAGCTTCCCTGTTGTTTTTTTTTAAAACAAGCTTTAACTTAAGCGTAGACATTTCTCTAAGATTTTTTTGTATTTTTTATTACTATATTATGAATCATTGCCATTCTTTTGTGTTTTGAATTATCTCTTCTAAATCTATCACATTAGTTTATTTGTGCCCATGTTTTGAATCAGTTAGGACAATATGGTTTATTATTAGGACAATAGA
>APFE031513068.1:95923-112029 GCA_000404065.3 Pinus taeda
AATAAAATATTACAAATTTGTATCAAAATTTTTAATAATAATGTGATTTAGTTTTATAAGTACTAATAATCGACCATTTTTACATTATATAGTATGAGTTATTATTGGTATGAAATGATAGTTTATATAATAATATTGATAACCATTGGTATTTCTAGTTGCAAGTATGTATAAGCAATGTTAAAACATGTATATATAAAATATTCAAGCATGTACATGTATGTTGATGAGGTGGGCATGCATAGGTTAGAATTTGGCGCAACTATGGTGTTTTTGGTAAAAATAATATTTAGGTTTAGGGAACCTCAAAATTAATAACGGTATTTATTTCTAATCGTTTTCATTAGTATTAATGAGAATTCATTACAAGCTCTACACCTTGGATTTCATGCTGAGTATAAAATGTTTTAATAATGGGGTATATGGGTCCCTAAATGGGGGAACCCCATGAAGATAATGGATATTATTTGCCGCCTGATCGGGCTGGATGAGCTGGCGAGGAGTGACATAATGACCCGGCGGCGCATGAAGAAGGTTGCAGGCGAGAGTGGTCACGGCATAATTGCCATAGGCAAGTGGAAGGGCCGGCAGGTAATGGATGCAGGTGGTCTGAGCGTGAGACGAGACGGAAGGACAGCGAGGGGTACCGCTTTCAAGGTTCCTGGCCTTGGGCGCACCTCCCATCAATGCCTCAGAAATAATACCGAGGAGCGGGTGCAGCGGAAGTATTATTGCTGCCGAAGAGACCAGAGCCGAGAGGAGACGTTAAATTCTGCAGTCAGGAGCCCAGAACGACTCAGGAATCGGGTTAATTTCGTAAGGAATTTGGAAGGAGACAGGAACAGAGCAAGAAGGAGAATGGAGTTGGACGGTAGCGGGAGTGGGAGAAGGTGGTTATGCAGTGGGGGTCCTGAGGACCAGAGTAGGATTGCAGCAGACAGAAAAGGCAAACGCAAGGTGGAGGTCGACGAGCAGCCCAAAATTCAAATTTTAGAGATTTCAGAGGAGGAAAGTGAAGATCAGGAGGAAAACCAGGCAGAGGATGTTTGGAAAAACAGGTGGCAAAAGTTACCAGGCGAGGACGATGATGAAGCAACAGAGGACCCAGCTCGTGAGGCAGGCCGAAGCAGGGGAGGAACCCGTGGCAAAGGCAGAGGAGGAAGGGGCCGCAGGGGTCGACGTGGCCGGCGGAGGAATGACCCAGCAGAAAGAAGAGGAAGGAGAGGGCGCCAATGTAGCCCGAGCCCGGAGGATAGAACAGAGCCTGTCGCAGGAGGGGAGAGGCAAAAAACTAGACAAACCATGGGCAACAGAATTAGGATCGCTGAGCAGGAATACAGGGAGAAGTCAAACCCAAAAATCAGGAGAATTTTAGAGCATTGGGAGGAAGAAGCCATACAGGCTCAATCAGAAGATGAGATGGAGGAGTGGATAGCTCTCATGCCAGATCCTGGACATACTAGAGGTAGAATGACCCTCTACAAGCAGTCCTTGCATCTGTATTGGGTCATGAAGAGGCTCATGGCAAAAGCTTTGGAACAGGTGGCCAGGGAGATGGCAAAGATGGTGCAGAACACCCCCAATGTGAAGAAAGAGCTGAAGGACATCATCATAACACTGCTCATGCAAGAGAAAAGATTGGAGGACCTGAATCAACAGCTGGTGGCTAGTGGACTGCTGGTGAAGAAGGAAAAGGCTCAGCATGATGAGCCTGCAAAGAATTGATCAAAGGCATGCTTTGGCTGGTCAGGAAATCTGTTATGTTTCTTTTTCTATTTTGCAGACATGAAAATCTTAGTTGTTATTATAATTAGCAAGCAGTATCTAGGTAGAAATAGAATTATAGTTAACAGACTGGAAGCTAGGACTGAACAGATGGTAATTTACTATTTTTGTTATGATGTGAAGACTGTTGGGTGGCCAAGATACCCGGTTTCCCTTCGGGGCGGGGTGAGGCCACCTTGATGCTGTAAATATTTTTATGTTAATAGAAAAGGACCTACTTAGATTATAAAAAAAAAAAAATGGATATTATTTAATATATCTATGATGTGTAGACTAGTTGATTTGTTTGGGGTTTTGTCCCCATAAGGTTTCTAGTTAAAATCTCATGGCGACAGGTTGAGGGTAGGAATGGACTAAGAGGCATAAAAATTGTTCCATAGGTTGTTTAGGCTCAACTAAGACTCGCACAATCTTGGTGAATGTAACTCTCCTTCCCATCCCCTTGGGTTAATCTAGGCTAAATGGAAGGTGTTACTTTTAATTAACCCAACTTCCATGGTCTCATTATGGAAATGGGGTCACAAAAATTCCTATTTCCTAGAGTCAGCGAAACTAATTTTGGACGACACCATTGCACCCAGATCATCAAGATATTTTAGGAGATATAAATTTTACCTCGATATAACGTCTAGATCAAAATTTATGTCCATTTAAAGTTGACCATTTAATCCCTACCACATAAGAAATAACCTTCCATGTGGTAACCATATGGCTCTACCATGTCATCAAGTGGTTCCACCTCATTGCGCCAAAGAACCTTCACACCACAGTGCCAAGACATAGTAAGGCCTTATGGCAATCCTAACATGACGTGACGTGAAATTCCATGTCAAATAATGGGAAATTTTCCATCTCGTGCTCTCCACCAGTATGTGGCCTCTATCAATAAACATCAAGAATCTTGTCTCACAAAGGCACATCTTCGTCCCTTGGGACATACAATTCTTTGTCACTAAACACCAAAGGTTTATATCTTGTGGAGTCACATCTCCATTCCCTGGGATGTATAAATATTTGTCATCAAAAGACAATTTTTTCATTCCATGGCATCTACTAATAGTACCAAGCCTCCATAGATGTCAATGCATATCTCTTGGAAAAGGAGGCATGCTGCAATATTAACGTTAATCTCCACCATTAAGGCTAATTGTTGAGAATCACGATTAACACAAGAATTTCGAAGGGTTTTAGGTTCCTTCGTGTTTAAATGTGAATCCAAAGGGTTTCAAGTACTCCACTCGAGCCTTCAATGAAGCATAACATTACCCCAGATTTCCTCTTCTACAGGTATGCAACTTGTGGTTAGCACTACTTGCCAAATAATACACATGGCTTTCACTCATTATAATGATATTATAGAGCACAACAGGCATGCATACATATTTATGTAAAAAACCCATGAGGATACAGAAATCTCAACAATGCTTTATAAGCTAGAGCTATTTCACACACATAGCTCATAATCAGAGAAACAATGTTGTTGACATTCCTACCAATAAGCATTGAACTTAGCTAAATCATAGTTGAGACTTAATAGTATATTTTGATATAATAGCATCCCATTAATCACCTAATTGATTCAAACATGCACCATCAGATTTATTAATATAATGTTCCACACACATCATTAACCATGGACTTCCAACAATCCATAAATAATAGATATTCATGATATTCATAACATATCAAACAATAGAAATCACACATAGTAATAGTTAGTTGAAATTAGCATGTAACCATACATACTATGTAATTGACCCTACATTCAGGAAAATATCATCAGTAACAAGGATTAGCACATCCCTCATACCATGAGAACATACACATTACCATCTCATTCTAAACAACTAGGAATAACACATTCCTTCATAATTGTGTTGATACAATCAATGTTATAACACATAACAACTTCATTCATTATTCACAATGCCACATATATATAGGTGGATATACTTATTTGATTAACTTAAGAGACTAGCAACTGAGGAAGGGACTTGAACTCTCCAACCAACCATAGGCCAATTGCAATGGAACCTTTCTTGTAATTGACCATGCCCGAGTTGGATTCAAAGTCTATGGAGTAAGTTCTCAAGGGAAATCACACCAATTCTAATCAACCAGTTCACACAGGAATCCAAATTTCACAATGTCTCCACCTGCTTACAAGAATATAGAGCACTTAGTGTTCCACCTGCTAAATGCTACATGAAGTCATAAATCATAGTGTCTCCACCTTTGTTGATAAGGATCCAAAGTAGACAACACTTTCAACTACTAACTCATAGAGTCACTACTCTTCTATTAGGGAGCCAAAGCACACAGTGCTTCCAAACCACTAAACCAGCAAGTATCCAGACTACATTGTGTCTCCACCCTCTCTTCTTTGGTCTTCTCTTCACTCCCACGATCCAACTCACAAAATTACCACTATGCTATGTAGGGATCTATAGAACACAATGGTTACATCCCACTAAACAAGTGGACCCCGACTACATTGTATCTCCATCTATGTGCTTCCACTTTCGCGCTGACGTTATTCCTAGCATTCTCTTCCATGATTTCTCTCACAATTATCATATGCCTAACCTCGACATACTCGTATACACATCACACTTCTCCCGCTTGTATTTATTCTACCCACAACCACACCTCCTCTGCATGTATCCTCTAAATGTCGAGATGTTCGGATCCCTTCTCTATTTTCCATTGGCCTCATTTTCCTTGCTCAACTCCTCACATATCCTTGTGTATTTGCCATCCAACATGGCCCACAAGGACATAGATGGTATGGGATTGTCCTCAACTCGCGAAACCCATACTCCACCTACCTGCTTGTTGTGCAGTCCATTAATCCTAGTCAAAAAACTGATAGCATATTAAATTAACAATCTTGATTTCAACTAGTTCCTAAGCAACTCCTTTTTAAACTCTGAATTCGTGTCCACTTCCCCAATCCAACCATTGTGTTACATTTCCACAATATTTATAATATTTACAATTCATAATAACAATTACAAGAGGGGTAGCAAAAAAAAAATTGTCAGAATGACAATATATTAGAGTTAGGAAAATCATTCTTCCATCTAATATATAAACTAGCTAATAAAATAAAATAAAAACTATTTAACATTGTTAAATAAAATAATAAGTTAAATATTATAATTATATTTAAAAGAATCCTAAAATATATATTGTTACATAAAATTAATATAAAATGTGTACCTTAACCAATATGTTATTGGGAATTATAATTTTTAAGATTAAAAAGGTTATTATGCATATTCAATGTATAAAGATAATTATAACTTACGCATGAAGGTTTATTAAATTGATAGAAATGGATAACTACTAGACATATTCCTATGTCTGTCCAAACCTATAAATATGCTTCAACTCATAATAATGATATCTAAAAATCTTACCAAAACAACAATATAACACAAAATATTATTAAACAAGATGAATAGCAGCATGGCTACTAGTCCTTGCCTAAGGGAAACCCACCTACCTGCATGCATTACACGAGTTACTATGGATCCACCTTCATGCATGCAACACACACGCTGATGTACTTGCTTTAGAGGGAGACGCTCTAGCAGTTTTTGAAAACGAGTCTTGTTCGGGTAGATCTGGTTAGCTTAGGCTTCACCTATGGCTCTATGCAACTCATAAAACTGTGAAGAAAATAGCCATATAATTACAGTGGAGTATTTGTTTCTATTATTTGGAGTGGTTTCCTTGAAATGCTTTCTAGAGGTGAGTGATGTGCTGGAAGTGTACATATTTTTTTTTGTCTAAGAAATATCGTTGGGGCACAAACAGAGATCCCCAATCTGGGTGGAGCTGGCTGAAAAGTGCAGTTTTGGCTTTTGATAAATGGCATCCCCTGTTATTCAATTTCACAATGGCATCCTCCATCAAATGGAAATACATTTGGATGATTCTAATGCCATTGGTATGGTTAGCAGTAAATTCATTTAAACGATCTATAAGCAATTGATCATTCGGTATTGGTGGTAGTTGTAACTCTACTTTTTTCATTTCATTTGCCTGGTGGAGTTGGTCTCCAGGAAAATGTTCAAGTCGGCAAAAGACAGCCAAAGAAGGGCTTCATGGATTGGTTTTTGTCCAAAAATTAGGGAGATGCGGAGGATGGTCAGGTAAAACATGGAAAAAAATGTTCTTGTTTTACGCCTGACATCTCTCAACAAGCCAAAGATTTCAGCATTCATTATGGGATGCAATGGGATCGATTGCAGTAGTTGTGCATTGGGTTACATTTCCCTTTTTTTGTTCTTGCTTTCAAGTGTTATTGCTAGTTTTTAGGAACCTCCACATCAACTTTGAAAAGATGCCAGATTCTCGGCACTTATGTATATAGTTTTGGTAGAAACATGTCTTGTTGTTGTGGCAAGCTTGTGTGGAGAATACATGAGACCAACACAGATGTATCGTTTTGAGCTTGTTGTGGCAAGCTTCTTTGCCACGCAGCCTTTCAATGCTAATGACAGGTCATTCAATGATGCAGACTTGAGGGCGAGAGAAGTAAAATGATTTGCAAGATGCAGGAAGCAGGAAAATTTCAGCTTTCACAGTCATCCGTGAGATCCGTTTAGCCCTTTTTTGCCATGGCAATTCACCAGTCAAGGAGCTTTGACCCATTTTCCAGTTGCAGCCAGGGAGTTGGCTTGGAAAGAAAGAGAAGGGCCTTCTGGGCTTCCTCTATTTTCTGGTCTTTTCCAGCCCAGGGCACAAGAGCACACTGTTGAAACTCTCTACTGAAATAGAATGACAGATTCTAGGGTTTGGCCACATCCATTTTATTCAATAGATTCAAATTCAGAATCACGACATCCTTGCTTTGCCCCAGCGGTATAATTACCAAGTATCCTATGCCTTTGCACACAATCTTCATTTTCTGTTGTTGTTCCGATGATTTGTTGGCTTTGTTGGTTGGTTTCTTTTTACCTACAAATCACGATAGAAGAATCTACTCGGTTCCCTAGCTTCGTTGGTTGCTTGCTTTTTACCTATAGATCACGATAAAAGAAGCTGCTCGGTTCCCTCGGGCGACTTTGACAGGCATCATATTGTAGGAACAATCGTCTCTCATCGTACAGGTACTCATGTTTTTTCTTCTCATGTATATTTTCAGCATTCATTCGAATAAACTCAACATGTGATTTCTAAT
Organism: Pinus taeda; assembly: GCA_000404065.3. Taxonomy (NCBI): domain Eukaryota; kingdom Viridiplantae; phylum Streptophyta; class Pinopsida; order Pinales; family Pinaceae; genus Pinus; species Pinus taeda. The sequence continues at coordinate 102,900 of APFE031513068.1, forward strand.
TTTATTATATATATTTTTTGTTTGCATTCAAATAAATTTGACATGCTTTCTGCTATTTAAATAATGATATATCATAACAAGCCTGCGAAAGAAAGAAGGGAAAAATCGAATTCATCTTCAAATCTCGGGCACGTAGTTATTTAGTACTGTACTCTTTTGATCTAGAGGCTTCGTTTACGTCAATGTAGAAATTAATTTAAATTTAATTGATAAATTTGCATTTTAAAGAAATGTCTCTGAATTCTTTTCTTGTGATTTTATATATTTCTTCATTTAGATTACAATGAAATGACTATGAATACTTTTGTATCTGTATTTATTGATTTCTTGACTTGCATTTAAAGAATGAATGATAAATTTGCATTTTTCCTAGAGATGGAGAAGTTGCTCGGTCCCGGCATGCGACTTTGACAGGCATCCAGTTTGGCCTTGCACCTGACAAAAATTCTTGAAGAGATTGATCGAATGCAAAATACCTCAAAGGAAATCTTCACGTGACGGGAAATCCTTGAAGAGACCGGATGTTTCAACATACTTTCCAAAAATATGTGGGTGTCCCTGTTGCTGCATTCTCGCTGAAGGACAAGTGCTTTGAACTCAAGCCGAGCAAAGGGATGACTTCAGTAGAACTCAGGCCGAGCAGAGGGAGGACTTCAACAGAACTAGGCCGGAGGACTTCAGCAGAACTCAAGCTGAGTGGTCTATCGTTATTCATTTCCCGTCTCCACCAAATAAACATGCAGTAACGAGTGGCGACAGGGCAGTGATGGGTGGCGACAGGGGCAAACAACATGCATTAACGGGTGGCAACAGGGGGGCTCTCATGTGAGTGTTCTAAGTTGCAAGACATAGAGAGTTAGCATTTCATACTAGCTAGACTAATGCTAGCATTAGTCTAAATTAATTCCAACTAGTTCAGAAATATGAATGACAACCAATTCAAATAACCTATGTTTTTGCCTCCCCGCCTCGGGAAGAGGCCAAATAAGATGGTGGAAGAGGTTGCAATGTAAAATATACAGAGCTTGATTACAAACTTTGGTTATTTGTTACTGTTAAGCTGCTGAACTAATGCTTACACTCTACATTTCGATCACTATAGTCCTTAGCCATTGCCAGATGGTAGGGACTAAAAAACATTTACTTAAACCCCAAAAAATATAACCTAAATTGTTGTAAGATGCATAAAAGTTTATGTTGAATGGTACATTGTATAATATATCATATACAAATCATAAGACAATATTTCCCTATACATTATCATTCACTTTGAAATAGGAATTCTATTTCAATACTATATTTTCTCGTAAATGGTTTAAGTTCTATCTTTAGCTTCATGGGATTTTATTTTATTTCTTCTTTGGGTTTAATTATCTCAGAGGAATTGTTTTCTTTTTCCTTATTTTCCTTCTTTTAGTTTGGTTTCTCTTAGAGTTTTTTAATTTTTCTTTAAATCATATATATGGAAAAGTTGTTTAAAAAGATAAATAAACTTAACACAAAGGTCACACTCTTCACTAAGAACCTAACAAACATGGAATTTTCCTCATCTAACTATTACAAAGAGCCACAACCATTATGACCTAAGGACACCTCTACAAAATGAAGATCAGCAAGGTAATAAATGTGTGACAACACTTTAATTTCATGTTGTTTTTTACATTTTTAACTATAGTTTTAGTTTTCCCTACTATAAATGATTCCAATTTTTTGGTGTGACTCTCAAGTAGAAAAAAGTGTGAACAATCATAAAATTTTGAGCTTATGCTACTAATTTGGTTTCCCAAGTGATATACCAGTGGAAATAAATATCAATGTACATCTATCTTCTTAAAAGTAATATAAATATCTTCATCTTAATAATATAATAATAATAATATAATAAATCCCGCTTTGAGAATTAAATTATTCTTCAAACTATGTTAATTTATATTAAGTTTTATTTTTAACATTTTAGTTGGCTATATTAATTATCGAACATTTTATTAGTGGAAAAAATAGGTAATATTTATTATGTTAATAAACATGTTTAATTTGGAATAGGGTTTTCAAAATTTTAATTTAATTATCAATAATTATTAGGTGGAACAGTCACAAATGGGGGTTGAAACTTATCTTAAAATAGCTATGTCTTTTATGTCCTTTTGATTAAATTGGTTAATTAAAAAAGAAAAAGAGGTCATACGAACAAATGTCATATGAAATAGATTAAGATTTTCTGGGCATGTGGTATTGATAAGCCATGATATTGGGCCGTGATATTGTGACAAATCCTATTTACAAGTTAAGAATCTTCATGATAAAATGGGAATGAATCTTCATGGTTAAGAATTTTGTTACATTTTTCTAAATGTATATATATTTAAGTCACATATGAATTATTTTTATAAATAATAATAATTCTAATAATAATGATGTAAAATAAAGTTATAATTTAGTTAATTATTATGATTTTTTCTAAAATTTTAGCAATGTGAGATGTATCATAAAGTGTTTTCATGCTTATATGGATTGATGCTTCCACCCATTTAATTTACTAGACTTTAACTGCAACTTTTTGGAAATTTTTCTGATCTAATTTTTATAGAATTCGATAGGTGTTCATTGAAATCACAAGTTTGATAAGTGAACTCTTCACAATCGAAGTTTACTAGACTTTAACTGCAACTTTTTGGAATTTTTTCCGATCTAATTTGTATATAATTCGATAGGTTTTCATTGAAATCACAAATTTGGTAGGTGAACTCTTCACAATGGAAGTGCCCCGAGGGAATTTGAGGTGATAAATCCAAATATGTTTTAAAAAAATCAGTTTAAACAACACAAAACAATACTTGGCAACAAATGTTTTTGTGAGATTACGACTAGAACCTTTTGGAAACTTCAAAAAGTAGCACTTAAAGACTACTTTAATTTAGGTGGATGCACTAGTTTCGCAATAAATAAAAGAGAGGATATTTACACCAATAGACGTATCTATTTTAAAATAGGGTTTTCAAAAAATTAATTTAATTATCGATAGCAATTAGGTGGATTGTAGGGATTTAACTTCCATGAAATATTATAGTATATTCTTCCTAGTAATCATAAATTAAAGGTTGATATGTATCTTAAAAGTAGCTATTTTATTTTTGTTTAATTGATATTAATTATATATATATATCAACACACATATATTTCACTCAACATGTTTAAATATTTTATTTATAACCCATACTAAAAAAAACAATATTTTTTATATAAAGAGAGAAATAAAAGAATTTAAATTAATTTTGTTCCTATATTTTCACTTTCGATTGTGAACAAGATGTGTAATTTATTTCATTTTTATATATAACTCAACACACATATATTTCTCCCGGATTCGGGTGTCTGACAGTAGTACAAGTACGTGGCTTGTTGTTTGGATGAGCACGTGGTTGATCTTCACCGCCACAGAACCTCTCACGGCTCCGATCATAACTACCCCTATGCTCCAGATTAATGAGACTTTAATGATGCTTGTACATCCTCTTTTGCCGGTTAATTTCTTGTTCATGGCACTATCAACTTGCCATAATCACGTTTCTCCCTTCCGCTTTGGCTCCTCCTCCTTTGAAAATGCAGCGGTTTGCTCTCGACCTCTCTCAAGAGTAAACTGGGCTTTGGTTCGTTGGAGGAACTTCTGGCTATGCCCTCAAGCCACCTTCTGTTTCCCCTGCTCTTTCGCTTGCCACCCGCTTGCTGCTCTCCCTTTTAGCATTCTGAGCGCTGAAGCCAAGTTTTTTTTCATCTTTTACTGCTTCCATCGCTTACCAAGTAGCCCAGATCACCCTGCTCCTCCAGCTATGTCGAAACTGCGACAGTGGGTGAGCTGCAGAAGAGGCAGCTCTCGAGGGAAAATTGGACGCCAAGTTGTCTCCTACACGGACGCCAAGTTGTCTCCTACACGATAGAATCCTCAACCTCCTGCTCGGACTTCCGCTCAGATAGGTACCCAGCTACTCGGAGTGGACGGGGTAGGGGTAGAGGATTGCAAATTGTAGCACCGAGCTCCTTCTAATCCATGACTAATGCCTCTCGGTTACAATTCCCCTGTAGTCATGGCACTTTTTCTTTTATGGCCACGGTCACCATTGAGTTTAGCGAGCTCAATTTAGGTCAAGAGGCTGGTTCCCTCGGGGCGACTACGGATAGGCCGGCGAAAGACAGACCAGGCTCCATCCAGACAAACCTCGAACAGAGCAAAGCTTCAGGCTCTGGCAAAAGCAAAGCTTCTCAAAGCATGAAGAATCAGGTGGGCTCCTCTGATGACGACGATGACTACAAGTATGGATGTCGCATCACCGAGAAGCCGCCTGATCCCTCTCCTAATGTTTAAACAGGTTGGTTCTTTCTAGTTTTCTTGGAATTCAGCAAGCTCGAGAAGGTTCACTCATCACTGTCCTAGATATTATGATATATGCATTAGCTCATATTGCAAGTTTTTCATACGAAAGGGGCATTCTGCTAGCCTTTAGTTTTCAGTTTCGGTCGTTGTCACAGTTACCTCTGTATTCAGTAATGGGTTGTCGCATCACTGGTCACAGCTACCTAGTTTAGTTTTATTGTTTTGGTTGTCGCATAGCTCCGGTTTAATTCTCAGTTCCATGTACAACTATGGGGTTTTCTAGATTTTTGCTTTAATTATGATCAGGCTCTCCACAGTTCTTGAGGGAAATACTCAACTGGTTTTTTGCATACTGATATGCTATGCTTGTAATCATGCCGCATCTTTGGGCTAGCTCGACAAGGCCATGGCCTCGGTGTAAATTATTTTTTGTATTAATATAGAAGTAGCCATATTAAAAAAAAAACAATAAACAATAAACAAAAAAACAAAAAAACAATAAACAAAAAAAAAAAACCAAAAAAACAAACAAACAAACAAACAAACAAGCAAGCAAGCAAACAAACAAACAAACAAACAAACAAAACAAACAAACAAACAAACAAAAAAATAAAAAACACACACACACATATATTTCACTTATAAAACTCAACACACATATATTTCACTCAACATGTATATATTTGATTCAACATGTTTAAATATTTTATTTATAACCCACATTAAAAAAAAAAAAAAAAAAAAAAATCAATTTGTTTTATATAAAGAGAGAATCTAAATAATTTAAAACAATTTTGTTTTTATATTTTCACTTTCAAGAACGAGATGTGTAATTTATTTCATTTTTAATATGAAGTTCATATATAATTTGAAAATATTAATGAATAGATAAAATTATTGTATTATTGAGAATGTCTTTTATTAATTGTAAGTGAATGTTTCAAACTATCTAATATGGTCCATCTTCAATATAAATATGGAAAAACAAATTTAATATAAAAACAGAGTTAGTAAAAATACTAACTAATATTAATATTATAAACCATAATTTTAATTATGGAAAATAATAAATAAAGATATATATATAATAAAAAAAGAATAAACAAACAATTAAAATATGGGAGAAAAAGAGAATGAAACCGAACCTTAGGAACTAACTCAGTTAATATAAATAAATGTTTATAAAAGGTTAATATTAGATTTAAGGTAAAAAGGGAAATGATGACACGATATAAAAGACCTAGACTATTAAAAATATAAAAAGTAAAGGTTTCCACCCATATGTGTATAAAAATAATAAAAAAAAGGGGGAGTTAATAATTTTTAGTAATTCTATACATATATATTTTGAAAATATATTATATGTGTTTTGAAAATTTTAAAACTTATATAATAAGAAAAATAAAATATAAAAAATATGAAGAAATAAATAATATTATAAAATAGAATTCTATGAATAAATAATATAAAGAGAGAAAATTTATAGCAATTAAAGAAGAGTAAAGAATATATAGAGAAAAAATGATGAAAAATAAAATAAGAATAAAAAGAACATTAAGGAAAAATGTTAGGAATCTAATTCTTGCTTAAATTCCAATCATTATCCTTGTTGACATTTTTAGTATGTTTTTCAATTTCAATGGCCTCCCGCAACTTCCTATGATGAAAATGATCAACCCTAGACCCAAAAATCCTCAATGCAGACATGGTACTTAGTTTTCTCTGCATGCTTAGTTATAGCTGAGGAGCGAGAACATTTGTGTTTAATGTTTGTTGCTCCTCTTATTAATGGAGAAACCAATTTCCCCAATGTAGGGAATCCCACAAGAGCAAGTGATTGAATAAACCCCTCTCATGTCTTTAGGTTTAACGGGGTCCTTAACAGATCTAAGGGAGCTTCTTATGATATTAAGGGGTTTGAAGGTGGCTAAAACCTTATGCTTTTTAAGAATATGAACAATCTTATCACTGGTCCAATGGATGAAAGGAAGTTTAACCATAGAAACCAGATTGTAACATCCTAACAACGATTTCTTATATATATAAAAAAATTGTTGCATTACTGTTACCAACCTAGGGTTTATAACTACAACCATAAATACATATGAACCATTGAATTGAATACAGTATAAATGTAAAGGTTTTCTCTCATCGAGCATATTTGTACTTCAGACTTTATTAAGCATTTGGATAGATTACCGTGGAGTACTCTGCTATTAATACCACACTTTATTCACTCTCTAGTTATGCGTGATTGGTTTCCGCATGTATTAACACGTGGCAGACAACCTACCCAAGGCATGGTTCCGATGTCCTATCCTGCCAAGCGTCTTGGCTCAGGATTGTTGATCTCCTAACACCAATCTGATGGTGGGAAAAGTCTAGAAAAATGATACCCTCCTTGACTTCGCACCCTCAGACCCCAGATGGTTCATTGTTGCTCCTACTTGGACCTGTTTCACTGTTTTGTGATGGCTATGATCTCCTCCAGAGCTCTTTCGGATAGAAGATATTCCCTAGATCACAAGAGGCTGAATGGGATGCCATTGACCTCTAGGTAAGGTCCACGTTTGAAGCTCTAGATGATTTAAAGGTTCGACCTTAAGAAATGTAGAAACCCCATGGGGCTGTCCATTGTAAGTTATGCTAAGCTTTAACATCAGTTTGCAGGTATAGGCTTAGAGGAGACAGGGTTAGCCGACAATAGCTAGCTCCCTACTGCACAAAGGAAAAAGTATAAGGCTTGCCATAACCATACTACCTGTTCGCTTTAAAATTTACCATTGGATTTTTTTTCATTTAATTGCTCCATTTTTTATTTAACAGTAAACCCTCCTTACTCTTTGCAGGTTTCTCTTTGTGGGAAGGAAACACCGCAATCACAAGTAAGAGCACTAAAACATCATTGTCTAATTGCGATTACGCCGGGAGGATTCACCTGAACTAGTTGTTACTAGAAATTTATGGTCATCTCGTGCAGGTAAACCATTATATGGAAATCTAAAACTTTTGGTCTGTAACTTTTAAGTTTGTATAGGATTATAGACTCTTGATTCTTGCACAAGTTGGCATCACGAAGTTATAGACTATTTCTTCCTATCGATACATAGTTTTCTGGAGTGTTCTACTCCTTAGGGTTTATAATTTACATTATGCAAGCAAGTTATTAATGTTGAGTTATCTTTGTGACAAGTTCGATTGTCGAATACTATATATGAACTTTTGTTTAACAATTATTAAGGGTCTTGAGATGTTACTGGTTCTGAGACTTGAAATTCTCTTTTTAATGGCATCCCAGGCTATACAGCAATGTTGGGCAATATTTCATGCATTGTTAAGTTAAATTCGAACTAATAGTTCCTCGACTTATTGCTATAAGAAAGGGTTTGTTGGATACTTGACAGGATTTCTCTATTTTGGGTGATTAAAATGGTTGTTGTATATATGATAGCTAGCGTTTGTTGCTCATTCATTTATTTGGATTTGTAATTCATATGTTTTAATCTTTGACACAAGGGTTATGCGTCTTGCACATTTTGGTTTATATTCTTTGATTATCAAATTTCAAGTACTGTGACCTTATTTTCACCTACATTGTATTTTTGTGTTCATTTTGTTGCGATTAGATATGATGAACTAGATGTGAGGCTTCAGTGAAAATGCCTTGAAGTTTTTAATGTATGTTGAACGCTTTCATTAATATTTTTGAGAATTTTATTGGGAAAGTTTTATTCTGAGAATATTATAGTCAAATTAAGTATATAATTACATTGATATGTTTTATTTATTTATTTCATCGTAAGGAAAAGGGTTTGACATGTAATCAGTTGTTCGAAATATATTTCCGAAATCTGTTAAAAAGGACATTTGTAAATATGTATATCTCCTATCCATTGTATTGGGTTAAACTCAGATATTCGTCATAAAGATGATCCCTCTATTTTTTTTTTCAATTTATTTACTTATCCTATATGCTAGATATAACTTCTGAAATTCATCATTCTCAATAGTATTCTAGGGTTTGATTTATACAACTATTGGTCATTAACGTAATAATAGCTATAGTGTGACATTCATGATATACTTGCATACTACATATTTACTACCTGATATTTCTAAAATCGTGTAAACAGACTAACTCTAAAAGTTGGGACTCTTCATATTACTTACCTATTAATCTGCAAACAATAATGATAAAATAATACTTTCTAGAAAGCCTCTCCTCCCAGCCACGAGTCTGGCCATCACGTCTAGAATCCCCCCAAGCACTTTCTCCTTTCCATGTTGGAATTTATCTAGTTACAGTCAATACTAAGAATTGGGACTCTTCATATTACTTACCTATTACCCTGCAAACAATAATGATAAAATAATACTTTCCAGAAATTCCCGAATTAGGACTCTTCATATTACTTACCTATTACCCTGCAAAAAATAATGATAAAATAATAATTTCCAGAAAGTTTCGAATTGGGACTCTTCATATTGCTTACATATTACCCTGCAAACAATAATGATAAAATAATACTTTCCAGAAAGTCTCTCCTCCCAGCCACGAGTCTGGCCATCACGTCTAGACTCCCCCCAAGAACTTTCTCCTTTCCATGCTGGAATTTATCCAGTTACAATCAGTACTAAGGGCCTCAGGACTATTGTCCAGCCTCCAATTTGTACTCTTTGTTGATTGTGCTCAGCAAGTTTCTCCCACTAGTTTATTCCACCCAACTCCAGGAGCCTTTTTTTATTTGTCCCCCTCTCTAA